>VDFB02125896.1:0-41642 GCA_007258455.2 Sequoia sempervirens
TAATACATATCATAGACCAAAAAACAAGTTCAACTTCTAAATACACAAGCTTCGGTATCAATGAAAATTATATATCATAAATTTCTTCTACAGCTGAAACTCAAAAGCTTTTTTTGCCGCTGTGTGGGTGTTTTTGATGTAGATGGTATAGCTGCAGTATCCTCAATAGGAGCCTCAATAGGTGCCCCATCTATAGTGATAGGATCAAGTTATGTATGTGAAGAAATTGCCTCTACTGGCTAAACAACCTCGCCTTCTACCTCCTCATATGCTACCACTTCTGCTTCCCATTCAACTACCTCCCTCTCCATCTTAGCTATCTAATAATCACTTATCCATAGTTCCACATTGACCTCATCAGGCTCTGTAATCCAATATGAGAATGGATCAATGTCATCAAGGTCAAGTGCTTCATGTGAACTTTTCCCTTGTACTTTCTCATGCAACCAAAGGTTGTGCCTTACGTAGACAAGGTCATTCAAGAACTTTTGAATCAACCTATTATGCTTCTTTGTGTGAATGGCCTTAAAGACACTCCAGTTTCACTCACAACCAGATGCACTACAAGGTTGAGATAAAATGCACGAATGGGAAACTTTTGAAGATTAAGTGTTGTGGCACCATAATCTTCCCACCACAAATATGCAAGGATAAAAATTGCCATTTATAAGTTAGTAAGGATTTAATAAACTTAGAAATTAACATAAATGGTAAAATAATATTAAACACATGATTTTTTTATTTGGCTATATAGTGTCTCTCCTACAAATGCAAAATTTGGAAGAAAAAAATGCCCTTCGGCCTTCTTATAGCTATGTAGCTCATCCAGTATGAGATCTCGAAGGTCATCATCATTAACCAATCTCTCAATACATGTGTTGATCCCAACAAGAACCTTTGTATCTACTTTGAAATTAGGAGAGAAATAAAATGGGTTTCAAATAGTAGGCAACAACATGAATATGTTGGTGGAGTTGTTGATTCCACCTTTGATCTATTATGCACCATATGGGTTCATATTTGGTCTTGTTTGACCCATACAAATGTTGAATTGCCTCTTTGTCCTTATCCATGGCCTCATATAGATACCCCATGGGGTTTTGATCCCCATCCACCAATTGTATAACTCTAACCAACATTTTTGACACCTAAATATATATTAAAAAAAATCTTCAAGTTGTAATATTAGAAAATTAAAAAAAAAATCATCAATCGAAGTTTGAAAATTTACATTGATGATCTCCTCCATTAATTTGGAAAATATATCATCAAAAATGGTCTTCACAACCTTCTCTGCTTCAGCCTTCTTGCAATAAGGACTCTCAAACCATCTTTCACTCACAAACATGTGCTTGAGGCTAGGAAATGTAGCTAAAATACTCTACAAGGTGAGGAAATTGGTGGCACAATGTGTGATTCTTGATTGCACCAGATACTTACCATCACTGTGATCTCTCATGAGACTTAGGACCCATGTGTGGTTGTAGATGTACTTCCTGATATTCCTTCCATCTTCAACCACATTCTTCACCCAACTTAGTTTCCCTATATCCTCAAGGAGCAAGTCAAGATAGTGGGTAGCATAAGGGTTCCAAAATAATGTCGAATTCCTCACCATTAGAATTTTACTAGCTGCCACAAATGCAACTACATCGTCGGTCACAATTTGAATGACATTTGGAACCCCCACTTCCATCACCACCTCATCCAACATGTTCCACAAGGTCTACATTTTTTGTTTCATTGGAGGAATCAATTGATTTTAGAAATACCAGTTGTCCCCCTGAAGCCACTAAAAATTTGTTGAGTGTCCTATTTCTACCATCTGTCCACCCATCAGATATAAAGGTGCAACCATTCTTCTCCCAAATTCTCTTATGTTCCTCCACTGGTTAGTGTGTTTTTTGGACCTCATTCTGCAATAATGGCCCACTCAACTTATGACAACTTGGGGCCTTGAACCCCTTACCTACCACAGTCAATGCATTGACCAATCTTTCCCAATAAGGACTAGAAGCAACATTGAATGCAATATTATTATAGTACCAAAATATTACATATTGCCAATTTCACCTCATTTTGCAACTCTTTATTCCATGCAATATCTCCCAATGAATATTTTGCACCAAGAGTATTATGTGGAAAAAAAACTAGAACTGTGGTTGCCCACACTTTTTGATCCTCATATTCATGGCCCAAGTGAAGAAGAGCCCCCTATATCTCTCTGTGATCCTGTAGAACTAAAATATGCATATGGGGATGCCATTGCCTCTGTTGTTCTCTTTTTATTTTCCTTCCTTTGCTCAAATTCTGCAAGGAGTGCTTTGGCATCCCTCTCAACCTCTTCAGATGCCCTTTCGCATGGTCTAACATCTCAACAAGGGATTTATGCAAGGTGGTATTTCAGTCGGTTTATGCCACCATTGATAGACCTGGTGCAATGGATGCAAATAACCTCTCCTTGTGTTGCACCTAGTGTTCCATGTTTCTAGCAAGGATCACTTGGTTTTCCACTACTTCTTTTACTTGTAGAAGCCATATTTCCTTAAAAAATTATGAATGAAAACCTAGCAGAGAGGAGACAACATTTAAAAATAAAAAACAAGGTCATCCATTTAAATTTAAACTTTTTTTCATAATGCAATTTCATAAAGAGATAACTACAATTATACAACTATAAAGTCAAGAGGTAATGTTATTGGCAATACTACTTGTTTTGATGAATCTATACTACACATGCAACATTTACCACTTGCTTGAGAGGAAGATAAAGGAGCTCCCTACAATATTAGTTCTTTGGTTTCTCTTATTTTTATATTATTATTTGTTGTCACTTGTTAGTTGGTTTCTATTTATTAGTTAAAAATGATTCTTATCCTCACTAACACATTGTATCTTAAGTGTTAATGTGCAGGTTATTATAGCTACTTGTACATGTGGCAGAAAGTATGTTTTAAAGATCCCCTTTCCTTGGAAACATGTTCAATTCTTAGAAATGATTTTATAAAATATGGTGGTGTGAAGGACCCCTCCATTCTATTGAGGGATTGTTTGGGAGAGAGAGAGTGCTAAAATCTTGTCCTAGTGGTGGTGTAATGCCTAATAAAGATGATCTTCTTTAGGATTTAAATCTCTGACATAATTTGATGTCATTTTCAGAAATATCTTAGCTGAAATAAAGATGATCTTCTTTAGGAGTTAATAAAGATTGACTTGCAACTAGAAATTTCTTTAGGTTTCTTTTCTGTCATAGCAATACAAGGTTTAGAGTGCAAAAATGAGACTTTTTTTTAATGAAAATTAAATTATTATCACCTCATTTGTAAAATATGGAAACACAGTGAGAGTTTTTAAAAAAAAGTGTATCATATAGTCAAGAAATTTATAGCTTGTAAATTAGTACCATATAGCCTCGAAAAATCCAATACATGATTTCTTTAAAAATAATGATTGTTAAAACTTAAAACCTTAGCCATTGTAAACACATAAATACAGACTCTAAACTTTGTGGCTATGCAACTGCAAGCAATGCAACATTGTAATCGTAGAAATATAGAATCTAGTCGATCCTCACATGATAAATGTTTCCCGCCACCCTCATCATGTCTAGACTTTGCATGCCCTCATCACAAATGAAAAAGGAATGAAATATAAATGTTTCACGTTTTTGGTGTATTAAAGGTAATGTTTTAAGTTTGAAACCTATTTTTCTAAGTTTCCCCTATCTGACGCATGGTTTCCTGCAAGTACTCACATGTTCGTCATGTTTTACGTTTGTTTTTTAACCTTGAGTCAATGAATAGATAACTGGTCATCAAACACAACAATTGAAGACTATTATAGATAAGAACAACCACCACAAACAAACAAAAAGAAGAAATCTAGAACAAATTAAGAAGTATAAAGTTACAGTATTAACTAGACAAGGAACATATACCAAAAGAAATAGACAAACAAAGATTGAATATATTAGTGCAGAATCATATCCAGAAGAAGAAGAAGAATATGATTACTTCTGGCCAAATAAGAAACATGATAAGATAGTAGAAAGGGAAAAGCAAAAAATTAGACAACAACAAAAAGATGAGAGAAAATATTTTTTAGAAGAAGTAATGATGTTGAAAATTTTGGCCTCTTTATCCCAACAAAAAAATCTAGTTAAATTGAAACAACTAGGAAAATATTGGAAAAAACAAAAGCATCAATAAATTCATCAAATTGTAGAAGACTAGAATTGGAAGAATGGTCCTCTTTTAATTACTGTCAATTTGAATAACAATAAAGTCAAACATGTAATGATAGATCTAGGTGAAAACCTAAATATAATTTTGGCAACCACTTGGGAGAGACTAGATAGACCTAAGCTCATCAAAACACTAATGAACATCAGTTTAGCAGACAGTTCTAGTATGGATACATTAGGCATATGGAAAAATGTGGAGGTAAACATAAAAGGAATTACACAAATTGTTGATTTTGAATTTCTTGAGATGAAGGAACCTTTTAATACTTTCAGAGCATTACTAGGACTAAGTCGGATTATTAATTCTAATGGGATACTAGACTCTAGGAAAGAAGAGATTTCTCTTGCAGATGATAATAGGATAGTCCACATTCCATTAGGAGGAAATGCAGATAGAATATATGTAGAGGAAATTGAACAAGACAGAGAAGAAGAAGATCCTATAAACCTCTATTCTATTTCAAGACTACCCACCATTGAAGAAGAGGAAGATCCCAATAGCTCTAGAGCAAGGAAAGATTTAAGAAACCCCCCCTCGAAGAAGCTGTAAAATCCTGGCGAATCTTTCATACTTCCCAAAAAAAATATTAATTTTAGAGGCAATTTTTTTCATTTTTTGTGAAAAAAAAAATCCCCATTGGCGAATCTTTTGTAATTGCTAGAAGTCTGTGGAAAATCCCGACGAATTGCAAAAATTTTAAAACCACTAAAATATTTTCATTGACGATTAAAATCTATTTTCAAACCAATAAAATATTTCCATTGGCGAATTAAACTTGTTTTCAAACCAGAAAAAATAATTTTGTTGGCAATTTTTTTTTTCAAACAAAAAAATAAAATTCATTGGCGAATTAAACCTATTTTCAAATGATTAAGAAAAAAACATTGGCGAATTAAACATAATATCAAACTAATAAAAAAATTCATTGGCCAATTAAATTTAGTGGCGAATCCACTACCATTCGATGAATTTTCAAAGGATGGTTGTACTTGCATTCCGAAAGTATATCTCTCAAGCACTAGATTTGGGAATGGAAACCTCTAGAATAACACTACAACTGTTAGATGTGGACACGTGGTGAGATCAAGGGTCATCATCGTGGTAATTAATCTGACGGGTTGGATTTTGGCAATGAGCGATAAAAGAACTTAAGTGGCAGAAATATGCACGTGCATTAAGTTTGTTTCAAAAGAGGGACCTCCTAGAAAGAACGTAGGACCAAGGCTTAAAAACTTAAGTACGTTTTACACAAAGGATGTGGCACATCAATCTAACCATGATCGTTCGATGACTTTTTGATGGACGACTTTAGTTGCATTGTAGAAGTATATCTCTCAAGCACTAGATTTGTGAATTGAAACCTCTGGAATAATAGTAGAACCGTTAGATGTGGATGCGTGGTGAGATCAAGGGACATCATCATGGTAATGAACCGAATAGGTTGGATTTTGGCGATGAGCGATAGTATAAAGTTTTTTTTAAAAGAGGGACCGCCTAGGAAGAACGTAGGACCAAGGCTTAAAAATTTAAGAATGTTTTTTTTTATGAGTGATACTTTTCTATTTTATTAATTATAAAGAAAAAGATATAGATTCTATAAAGTTCGCAACATCCAAAAACTACCAAAAAAGTTGATCGGTGATACTTGTTTATTTTATTAATTATAAAGAAAAAGATACAGATTCTACAAACTTAGCAACATCCAAAAACTACCAAAAAAGCTGAATAACCAGCTCAAAAACCAGAGTATCAGAACTTCCCTAAACAACTACGCCTTTGTAGCTATTACCCATTTTTCACTTATAGCTCAAATCAAGTTGAGCTTATTGATTAAAGTTTTAACAAAAACAAAGTGAGGTGCATTGATTTTTAGTCTTCCCTATATTGCATTCAGGTGTATAAACATAAGAATCAAGAAGCTTTTATTTTCAGTAATGGATTGTTGCATTTATACAAATGTATACAGTATTGAAAAGATTTACACAAAATTGTTGAAAATAAGTCTTTATTGATTCAAAGTTAAAGTCCATCTCACACAAGCTGTGAGATTTAGCTTGTCTCATATGCATAGAATGCAGATTACACAAGAATGGATTGAAAAAAAATATAAGATACATATATAAGAGGGGAGACCGGTTATTGCCTGATGGCTGGTTTGGGTCTCCCGTCTGTGAGATCTTTAGCTCCAGTTTGCTTGTTTTATGTCCTCTGCAACTTTCAGTCTTCATATCCTGCATTTGAAGGAATTGAAATGGTTAGAGCTGAGCTCTAAGCAATAAACAGTCTCTAATCCTACATACATATCCACCCACTAATGTGTAGACTGTCTTTTGCATCTATCAAGCAAGCTAAAAGTCACTCTTGACAAGCGAAAAGAGAGAAGGAAATGATCATACATCTTGAAAATGTTTTATTTCTAATCTGCTTGTTTCATGTGCAGCTACAGGTACAGCTATAACTTAAATCAGAATGAGTGGAGTAAAATGCGGCTCCCACAAGGGTAGAGCCCAGCTCATTGAGGTCTTTAAGCAAAGTGAAAATCACGAGATCAAAATTGTGTAGCAGTAACAACTTCATAAAAGGAGTCATGGTACATGTTCATCTTGAGACAACACAGTGAAGGTGTTAAGAACATAATAGAATAGTTGATTACTAATGGAGATTCATAAAGGCTAGGTCATCAAAAGCTAAGAAGTGAATATTCCATCCTGAATGCTGAGGATAGCACAAAAAATGTAAAAAGAGCTACTCAAAACAAAGAAAAATTAATAGAAAATACATTTGCTGTAGCCAGTGATATGAAGGATTTTGGAAGAATACAGAGCAGCTGTGTTTCTCATGTTTTTCCAAGGAAGAATCCCTACAGGAAATTCCTATGGCAGCCGAGACAAGAACCAGGAGAAAAGCTCTCAAAACCTGCAGAAAAATGGCGTCCAAGATGTTTCAGAATGGCAAAAATGCAAGTGTAAAATCCAGCGCTAGGCGTGGCTAAGCTACTCTATCATGTTGGCCTGAAAAGCTTTAAAAAACTGACAAAATAAATGAGACTTTTCCAGTCGATGGAGGATAAGCTGCGGCCTGCTCATTTTGAAGAACAGAGATGCTGAGTTTCAGCCCCCGTGACTAAACAAAGGCTCACAATGGTGGTATCAAATGAAGCAAAACGATTAGCAGAAAGTAAAAGAACAGAGGAGTACATGAAATATGAACATGTAGCTGCAACCATAGAAGCAAGAGTGCCACGAGTTTCTTTTCAAAGGCTTAAAACAAAATCAATAGAGAATGTTCGATGCTTACCCTGGCATAAGGAGGTGTTGTTTGTCAGATCTGAGAGAAGGAATGCCTTTGAAACTGGAAAGGTCTACCATGAAATCCTGTGATAAAAAGTTTCCTCAAACCCTCATGGCGGCGGCTCTCATCTTCCTCAGCCAAAGAATAAGATGAAGTAAATGAATATATTTTTATGTTTTTAGGGTTTTGATACCCTATAAAGTTCGAACAAAGGGGGTCGTGGTTTTTTTCCTTAGGTTTCTTTCTTTCTCAAAAGACTTATTCCTTCTGATGGATGGACGTGGCATTTCATATGCCTTTATTTTGCATTTTAATTTTAAGTTTGTAAAAAACTTTATTAAGTGATTAATGTAGATCACCTTAATATAAGTTATTCATAAAATGCAAAAAATAGGCATTTACTTTCACTTTATTTTTACATTAATTCAAATGTAATTTATTTATTTTAAGTGATGACATTATAAATCATTTAAAGTAAATAATTTTTCAAAATGCAAAAATAAAGTGTCTTAGGGTGCATTTTTAAAGGATAGACATGTGGAGCATCAAACTTGGAGATGTGGCAAACTGTTTGTGCCAAGTGGAAAGACTTTGTCATGAAGGTTATGAATTGCTGGATATGGGGAGAGGTTTTTGGGGCTTCTTTGAGTCTTTTTAGAGACATCTTGGAATGGGTTTGAGTTATCATCATATGTATTCATGAGAGGAGGAGTTTCGGATAGTGAGGACACCTTTCTGGAGCCTTTTGAGTCCTCTTTTTGAGGATTTCTTGTTCCTATCCGAGTCTTGGAGACTTTTTCTTGATTTTGAATGGGTTGTTGATAGGTTTGAGGTCCTTCTTTTTAGGCCTTTTACCAAATCCGACCCCCTTATTCAAAATTCAGTTCCTCTTTTCTTGGATTTTGGGTGGGAGCTTGAGCTGAATTATTCTCTTCCTCTTTTCCTTCACAAGGGATGCAAAATTTTGGAGTGAGAGACTTTGTACTTTTTGGAGAACATTGTGTTATTTTCTTCCAAGTATTGTATTAGTGCAAAAGTATGTATTTTTAGGACCTTGGAGGAATATATTGAGCTTTTGGGATCCATCTTTGGTGTCATGCTTTGTATGCAGATAAATGATTGATATTCTTTATTGTGTTTCTTCTAAAACCTTTAAAGATTCGTCTCATTGAGCATCTTTCATGATTGTTATCATTCTATACAGGTCAAGAGTTGTGTTGGTTTTTTGCAAATGTTAAATGTGATTAGATTCCTTTTAATATCTTCGAATATTGGGTCTTCTTTTGAAATACTTATGTGTAGATCAATGTATCAAAGATTGTATCAGTCTATCAATTGCTAAAAGTTTCAGCTTGTGTTTTGAGGAAATACTACTTTTCACCCAAAAAACCTTTGGTGTATCACCATTTTGTTCATGCATTACTTAGTTATTAGTTATTTTCATCCCTTTTCTTCACAAGTTTCATTGATAGTTCCTTGTTAGTAAGTGATTCACCATCATAAATCAATAGGAACCGGCCTAGAATCTGGAGGTTCAGTCTAGTTATAGGTTACCCACGCCTTTGACTGATCCCATGTTTTCCAGAGATCTTGAGTGTTTAGGTGCTTGAGAAAGGGTGCAATTTTTGGAGTTAATAGTAGCAGAGGCTAAAAACAAAATAGAAAACTACACTTTACGTTAACCATTATTAATCATTCTTCTTTGAAGACTCGCCCATCTCTAGTGGCAGTATCTCCTTTAACGGTTTTGGCTTCTTCTGCGGATGCAGTCCCTTCTTTTCGTGCATCTCCTCTCTGGAAACTTCTTTTAGATTTTCTATTGTTTCCTCTAATGCCATTAGCTCAACACAGATTTTAAGTGCTTTCCACCCATGCTCGGCTCCTTCCCGCCACCGGTCTTTAGTGCGACCCTCTGGCCATCTGATAAAGAGGTGATTTAAATCTGCAAGCTCCGAGCCCCCACCATCCATTCCTTCTATTTTTACCAACCCTACTCCTAGTATCGCCCGTTGTAGAATGATTTCCATGTCCACTAAAAAATCTTTATGCACTAGAGTTTTCATTACTCTCCTCACCTCGTTCACCGGTTCTCCTAAGTCTAAACCCCAAGCCATGACCAACGAATAGATATCCATATTCGTTATGAATCTATGTGTAATTTTTTTGAATCCATCCCCCAAAATTATTTGAACTGCTTGCACCACCTGCTCTTCCTTGTAGAGAAATAAACCTCGCAGCCTCTGCATAGATGCTTTACCCACAAAGCGGTCTAGCTTCCTCCACGATGTCATGGTGAAAGTAGCCTCCATTGCTTTTCTGTTTCACTGGCTTCCAACCTATCACCTGCCACCGAAAGGTTACAATCCTATTATCCTTACACTCGAACTCGAAGAAGCATCGAGGGTGATAGGTGAATGTCATTATAACACCTCATTTCGCCAACGTTCTCCATAAATGCATCGTGCTTGTCACCTTTCCTATCTTAATTCACCAAAGTCAAGGTTTTGGTACTTTTCCTAACCTTACTACCTTAGTAACTTAGTTGCAAGTCTTTATTGGTCATCTTTGTAGTCGGTGGGTCAGAAGTTTCAAAAAAATTGAAACTTCAAACTTTGATTCTAAGGTTCCAAATTTTAGCGACCACGCGACGTTATGGACCAAGACCGTTCGACGAATTTTTGATGGATGGTTGTAGTTGCATTCCGGAAGTATATTTCTCAAGCACTAAATTTGTGAATGGAAACCTCTGGAATAACACTAGAACCGTTAGATGTGGACACGTGGCTAGATCAAGAGTCATCATCGTGGTAATGAATCTGACGGGTTGGATTTTGGCGATGAGTGATAGAAGAACTTAAGTGGCAGAAATATGCACACGCATTAAGTTTGTTTTAAAAGAGGGACCGCCTAGGAGAACGTAGGACCAATGCTTAAAAACTTAAGAACGTTTTACACAAAAGGATGTTGTAAATCAATCTAACCATGACCATTCGATGAATTTTTGATGGATAGTTGTAGGTGCATTCCGCAAGTAAATCTCTGAAGCAGTAGAATTGCAAATTGAAACCTCCAGAATAACACTAGAACCGTTAGATGCGGACACATGGCGAGATCAAGGCTCATTTCTCTCTTTTCAATGACTTAGTGTATTACATTTCATTTAATTGAAATTCTCAATATTTTTGAAGAACATGTGGTAGTCGTACTGCTCGCGGTGATTAATGCCATATGAACATCTGAAGTGATTGATTGGAAAGCTCATGAGTCATAACTTTAATGAAAAAATATTTGTAATGATTTCAAATTTTCATAATTCATATCATTCAAGTGACGCTGGAATCTGGCGATTTTGACAGCTTGTCACTTGTCAGCTTGAGGTACAATTTGCGTGCAGCCAAACGTCAATCAAATTGAACATTCTAATTGTACATGTAAGGCTTAAGTTTTAATTGTACATGTAAGGCTTGAGGTACAGTTTGCATGTAGCCAGACATCAATCAAATTAAACATTTTAATTGTACATGTAAGGCTTAAGTTACTGTTACACAAATCGATTAAGTTGGTTTTTTGGTTTGCATGAATCACCATTATGAATCATGAATATATGGTATACGTAACGTCATAGTGCACACATGACAGGTGTGAGGTGTACATAGGAACCAAGTTGGTAGTGGCACTATTGGCGACACTTGTGGCCAAGATATAACTAAATAAGGATAGTGACTAGTGAGCACAACTAAATCATTCGTTGAAGGCTAAAGACCTTACTATTGAGTGCAATGTTCAAATTGTCGTAAGGGTTTTCATTTTGTAGGGTTAATAAGGATTTAGGAAGAAGATCATGTGGCATTATTGGGGATACTCTAAATTCTCTTGCCTGCAGTTATGTAGTCATATAGTCAACGACCAATTTTGTTCAAGCTTCAAGTTCAGAATGGGTGGAATTGGACAGAAGTTGATTTGGTTCACCTGACTTCTCAGACAGGTTTTGAACCAGGAGAGTTTCTCTGATGGGCATAACCGCTATTCCCAATGCATAGAAGTTGCAAGTAAAAGATGGGAAAATTTTTACAACCCCTCATCTTCTGCATGACTTTGATTTTCAAAGGGGAGAAGTACATTTTGTATCTTCACGGCTCCCATTTCCCCGGTTTGATTGGCCCCCTTTTCTCTATGCATTCATTTTCAAAGCTACTATCTGATCCAGGAAGTCCCATGTGTTTATTTTCAAAGCCCATGGTTGACCCGGAAAGTCCCATTATTTTCAAACAAACATGTATTACATTTATGTTTTCACCAGCGGTCCAACAGAAGCTTGGTGCTTGCACTTACATTTGTATTTGTACTATGTAATAATGTGACATTGTCATTCAGTTGCAATAAAATAAATGGTTGTGCTATTAAAAAGCAATTGATGAAATCATAGCAATTGTGCTATTAAAAAGCATAGAAAAGCAATTGATGAATCTATTCATATCAGTTTATTTTTCTTTAGGAAATTATCTATTTATGAAATAATTGCATGCAGATTTAAAACTTAAGAGTAAAATATAAAGCAATACAAATACTAAAGTTAAGTACTCGAATCGATTAAGTTGGTTTTTTGGTTTGCGCGAATCATGATTATCACTATAGTAACTTAACCTCACACATGACACATGTGAGGTGTACACAGGGACCGGGCTGGTAGTGGCACTGTTGGCCCATAAATAAGGATAGTGAGCACAACTGAAATAATTTGTTGAAGGCTAAAGGCTATACTATTGACTCTCAAGTACAATGTTTGAATTGTCATAAGGGTTTTCATTTTGTAGGGTTAATAAGGATTCAGGAAGAAGATGATCTAGTGTTATTGGGGATACTCTAAATTCTCCTTCCTACAGTTATTTAGTTACAGAGTAAAAGACCAATTTCCTTCAAGTTCAGAATGGGTGGAATTGGAAAGAATTTGATTTGGTTGACCAGACTTCTTAGACAGGTTTTGAGCCAGGATGGGGAGCTCTGATGGAGATAAGTGCTCTCCAAGTGCATGGAAGCAACAAGTAGAAGATGGGAGTAGTTTTACAACCCCTCATCCTCTGCATGACTCTAATTTTCAAAGGGGATAAGTACTTTTTGTATCTTTAATAGCTCCAATTTCCCCCATTTGATTTGTTCCCCTTTCCCCATGCATATTCTTCAGAAACCATGATTGGCGGTGGCCCTCCTCCATGCATTTATTTTTAGACGAAAGAGAGTTAGGAATCAGAGACCATGGCAGAAGCTTGGCGCTTGCACTTACATTTGTATTTGTACTATGTAATAATGTGAAATTGACAATTTTCATTCAGTTGTAATAAAAATAAATGGTTGTGCTATTAATGTGATTATGTGACATTGTAATTCCTTTTATTAAGTACTTTGAAATGTTAAGTGTTACTATGATATTAATGGTTGTGCTATTAATGTGACATTGTAATTCATTTTATAAAGGCGTTGATGTGAATTCTAGCGCATTAAAGGTTGAATTTTTTTTAAAACACATGTTTACTATTTATAATATATATCATAAATTACTCAACTGTTTGATGAACATTTGAGGTATGATTGTAGTTTCATTCCGAAATGAAATACACGAAGTGCGAGGGTTGTGAACCTAAACGTTCAGAATCACCCTATAACTGTTAGATTTACAAAGATCAACAGTTTAGATTCTTTAGAATTTGTTGTCAATACAGTACTGAAAAAAACACTTTCAGTTTATACTGCTAAGTGATTTTATTTTTAAGTGAGAGGGTCAACACACGGGGAGATTTCAATCTTCAGTTTGCTTATTGCAGTGCATCGCGACACCACCCTGTTCTAGGTTCCATAGTTCCACTTTCGACAAAGCCATTCCAGAAACCCAGTTTCCACGACTGTCGGCATTAATCTTTCCAAGAATCAAAAGTCGAGTAAGTGAAAGAATTCCTGTGGCTACGTTTCATCATTTGACATTTCTTAAAATCTTATTTTGTCAAACTTTGAAGTTTGGGTTTAGGGCTAAGAGATTTAAGAATTAAGAAAAATTAAGGACTAATAGGGAATTCACAGTTTCACATTGTATAAGCATGTCTACCAGCAGTACCACTAGAGCAATGTCAGATAAAAAAATACATTATGCAAAATTGCTTAAAACTCTAGGTTTCACTGATGAATACCATGATATTTATGATCCTGAAACCTATGGTAGGCGTACCTTAGAACTTAGATTTTCATCTGAGAATAAGGCCTCAAAGAAAATGCAAGTTAATAGTATCAGTGCACCATGGGTAACTAGATTAGGGCGCATGATGTTACATGAGGTTTTCCCTTGCCCTGAATTTATCATGGTCTGTGCCCAAAATTATGATGATAACAAAAGAGAAATTGTTAATAAAGATAGCAAAGAAGAATTGTTCTCCATTAATGCAGAAGAACTTGGAAAAGTTTCAGGGTTTACATATACAACCGAAGGTGAAGAATTTGGAAATGTCCACATTGACCTAGAAAAGCTTGCTAGTGATTATGAAGCAGTGGATGAAATGGAGAAAAAATATTTCTTAAATAGAATAGTTCAGGATAGAAAAAAATTGAAAGGTGATCATAAGCCTCCTTATGATTTGGAAATTTTTAAACCATGGGTTCAGGATACTATTTCCATGCTAGCATTTTTCCTCAGACTAGATAGCAATTTGGAAGTGGGTGCATGCCTCCGTGAAATGGTGTATAATATCCATTATGGTGTTCAACATGTCAAATATAAATTTATTGAGCACATTGTAGAATCCATGCATTTTTTTTTTTAATGATTAAAGGAGGTTCCACCAAGACATTTAGGTTCACAACCTACTTGTGCTATCTTTTTCTATTGAAATTTAGAGGAATGTTTCAGACCAACAAGCTTCAAATTCGGCCCTATAGTAATCCTGAGGAAAAGAAAATGGCTCTAGTATATGAATGGACCACTGTTATAAGGATGCATGATTCTCGAAGGAACTACAGTCATTTTGTAGACTACTTTTTGGCTCCATTACATCAAGCAATTACAAATACTCCAATGCCTAGATTGCCTATGTCATGTAGAAATTGCATTCAACTAGGAAAATAAATACAATTGGTTGATTGGTACTTAATGGAAGAATATATTGTGCTAAGATTTTATGGATCGGGAGTAAAACCATACAAACTTCCAATACATGTGACAAAAAGGGTTTTTGCTTTGGAATATGTAAGGTAGATGCAAAGTACTGATGAACTACACTTTACCAGTCAGCAAAAGAAAACCTTATTTCCTTCTTTACCTTTTTCATGTGGAGGGATCACATTCGAGAGAAAAAAATTTAGTGTGGCACATAATCTTTTGATGCTATCTATCACTAGCAGTATGATCCATGTGACACCATTAAATCAATGATTGTGCTCAATAAGAACTGCAAGTAGAATTCAACATGAAAGTAAACCCTTGCTCGAAAACTTGAGAAACAAGGATTCTTGGGATGAGGTCAAAATTGCAATGGAGAAAAGTGCTGCTGAGAATGGTATTTCTTTTGAGCAATTATTAGCAGAAATTATGGCATTGCATCGAAAGACAATCAAGAGGTACAACAATTTTTATCAAAAAAGTGCTAAACCATGTAGTAGAGTAAAAATGTCAGGTTCTCTAGAGAAGGAAGTTACAAAAAAAATTGGTCATGATAAAAAATTACTGCCTTTTGGTCTATGAGGAAGGAGCTAGGTGAACCAAGAGCTCTTGTAGAGTATGGAGATAATGAAGAAGACAGTGAGTTTAGCAAATTGTGGAATATAGAGCATCCAGATGAACAAGAAGATAAAGAAAGTGATCATGAATCTAATGATGATAGGGAAGAAGGAAGCCATGTCAATTTCAAACTTGGTTTAAGTGAGGCCACAAAAGAAGCATAGACTACTAGAGCAGCCATAGCTGAAAAAATGGGTTATGAAGGTGGTCCTTTGGGATCCCAAAGACAAGGCCCTTGGACGGTAATAGATGTAGAGCATAGAAAAGCAAGTGATTTTTCTGGCTTTGGGATTAGAGGTTAAAAATAGACCTAGGGCATACAAGACAATTTGTTAGAGCTTCAAATCCTCATCCTCATGGTCAAACACAATCACAACTAGGACATGCCCATGGTGGAGAGCTTAGTGCAACTAGCACTGCCTCTGGTGGCGATGGTATGGGTAGTAGTACTAGTAGTGGTCAACATGTACTACAACAACAAACTACACACAAGAGGACAACAATACAATATACCACAGAAACACTAGGTGATCAAGGCATACAGAAGAGGCAAAGGATTTTGACAGGTCCAAGTCACACTACCAGTGGATCCACCACAAAGGAGTTATTTCCAGGTACCCCCCAGTGCCAGTTAGTCTGGTTGCAACATCATTAGCAACTGCAAGTACTACTACTCCTATTCCTTTGGCATTCAAGCATTCCATTGTTCCTGTGTCCCTAGGTTTTGATTACATTGAAAAGTTTAAAAAGAAATCAGACATGAATACAAAATAAAAGAAGCAATTGATGGAGAGTGCATCTATTGTAACTTCATAGCCTTCCACAACCATGCTATTACCCACATTTGACACAAATAAAGAAATCATGGAGTACACATTTCTTGTTCCCACAATTCAAGACAAACCAACAAATCAGATGGCTCGATCTGAATTCCAGGTGAACAATATTCAATTGGATTTTTCTGGACTCAGAAATACTGACAAAATTAATGTATCAAAGAAGAACAATGAATTGGTGTACACATCATTGCTAAAGAAAGATAGAGAGAAAAAAAGGTTGTAGACTGAAATTGAAAATTTACAGGTAGCTAGCAAATGAGAAAGCAAAGAGGAAAGTAGTAGATAACAAGAGCAATGAATTAGAAAAAAGAATAAAAAAATCTGCCTCTGCATCAACAAGCAAAGAGGATACACAGAATGAGACTGCAGTGAATGAACTGAAGAAAAGGCTAGATGAGAGCAACAATAAATATGATGAGGAAAAATCCACTTCAGAAAAACTAAGAGTAAGCATTGCGAATGGAAATGCACAGTGGGAACAAAAATTGGAGAACGAGACAAAAAGAAATGAAAGATTGGTGGCAGAGGTGATGGAAGCAAAAAATGAAATTGAGACTTGTCAAAATAAGTTATCTACATTTTGTAGAGAGACAATGAGCCATATGAAACAAAAGTTATGGGATGAAATAATGCAGAGGATTGATCATTTGTGTGACACGTTTCAATCGATTGATGCTATCAGACATCATAAGAAGCTCAACAAATATTTAGTGGACAACAAAAATGTGCTGGCATTAGAGAAATCTGCAAAAGAAATTCAACAAATAGTCTACAAAGCCAATGACAATGTTTTGAAATCAAAAGGGATTACTAATCGGCTTGCTACATCAATGACGTTGTCATCTATCATTGAAAAGTGTTTGAGAATGCATGAAACAAAGGAATATTTGAATTTGTTGAAGACAAGATGAAGAAGGTGGATGAAAAGTTAAGGAACTTCGCAGAACTTGGTTTGCCAGAGGGTTTTGAGACAAATGAGTGATTCATTGGAAAGAATGATTTTAGAAAGAAGATGGAGGATGCAATGAAGATTGATTTGGGCCAGTTTCCTCAAAACCCAGATGTGGTGAACTACTTGGATTCCATCAAACCATTGCTAACCTTGATTGTAAAATTGACTAAAGAATGCAAGATAGGTTCCAATTTGAATCATGAATTGTTAACAAATCTTCAAGTCAAACAACATCAGTTAGAACAAATGACAATTCCACCACCTGAATAGTGGAAGTTGCTAGAAAAGGTGTTGCAGTGATTTGATTTTTGATAATATGGGTTTCCAAGTTCTAACTCAGCTCTGTGCAGAGTTGTCTTTGTTCCAACTCAGACTTCAGTAATGTGTCGATGTTAAATGATAAATTATCTATATTATTTATTTTTTCATTTGAAGAAAAAGTTTGATAGTGGTTTCAACTACTAGATACACTTCAAATGATTATTGATGTTCATTATTGTATATGATACTAAGACTATTGCTAATATGTTATTTAGCATTGAACTGAGTGATGAATCGCTTAGTACATGTTCAAGTTTTACTTTTAACACAATTAAAATATGAACTATAAGGTGACTTTAATTCCAGGAATCCATAATCTTAGTTAAATTGCATTACAATTCACAAATCGATACTCAATCTCCATGACTAGTACTACTTATCAAATCCACTAAACATTTATATGAATTCATGCTTTAATCAAGGTACTTTAACTGGTTCATTAAACTAGATCTAGAATTAAAAAATACATCAATGCATAACGACAAAGAAGATTAATGAAATGTTGTGGTTACTATCACTCAAAGTCACGGTTTTGGTGCTTTTCCTAACCTTAGTCGCTAGTCCTCAAAGATTTATAATTTATAACCTTATCGGTCGCTAATCATCAAAGTTTTATAATTTATAACCTTGTCACGAAGTTCTGAATTTTCATAACTTCCCGATTCCCCGAGTTCATTCACTTTGTTGAGTTGCAAAATTGCAAGTCTTTCTAGTTTCTTGGTCATCTTTGTAGTCGGTGGGTCGGAGGTTTCAAAAACTTTGAAACTTCAAACTTTGGTTCTAATGTTCATAGTTTTAGTGACCACGCGACACTATGGACTTATGTACGGACTAAACTAGAGTTGCCTTTTGAGGAATTTCCAAAAGCATGCATGTTTCAAGGCTATCCTTTCGAGGAATGAAATCGAATGCTGCATTCAATGCACGCCCTATCAAAAATAATGACATCAGTGTGTGGTGAATTTTTACTCAGACATCTAGCCTGCATTCTCATTCTTTGGCAAGGCCAGTACTTCTCAAGTGCAAACATTTTTTTTACTCAGACATTTAGCCTGCATTCTCGTTCTTTGCCAAGGCCAGTACTTTTGAGGTGCAAACATTCTTTCTCCACGAATTTGCATTTTGCGCTCATGTAGAGTGAACAGATGGTTGGCATAAGGGATACGGAGCTCAGACCTTTTAAGTTAGAAGAATTTTGGGCACGCTTGGAGAGGGATGACAAGTCTGAGCTGGATATAAAACTCTTGGAAAGTGGGCTAGCTCAAGCTGGAGGGTTTCCAGAAGCTGTGTTGAGTGTGGACTTGATAAGTGCATGTGTGAGAAGGTACATTCTGCAGACACAGGAAATTAAAGCCGCGGACGGGACTATAATTGCAGAAATTTCTCTTGAAGCTATTTCCTGAGCGCTGGGGATTCTAGAAAAGGAGCCTCTAGAAGACGTTTGTCGTAGTGGCAGGTGAATTTTTCGAAGCGAATAAAGACTGGTGTAAGAACTCCATGGCCAAAACCTGGTTGAAGACTGAAAGGAAAGGTAAGTCGCAACTGCCAAATAAACTTAGAAGATTTATTTTAAGGGAGAAATTGCAGATGCTATTGCTTTATTGCACCACGTTGTTGGGAATGCATAAGTTGAGTTATTTGAGGATTGGATGTACTGGTTTATCTTGACAGTTTGTGATGAGAACATTTTCATTGACTGGGTTGAAGTTATTTGCTTCCATTTGAATGAGTAATTAATTAATTTCCATAAGACTACTACTTTTTGTATGTGTTCTTTCCTGACCTACATTGTTGGTAGTCAGAGGTCCTTTTGGCCAGGGTTGGAGCCACAAGGAACCCCAACTTCTGATATGCCTATGTATAAACACTTTCCTCAGTTCACTAAATTTTTTGGAATGGATGATTTTTGTCATGTTAATGATGCATTTTTAATGGAGGTCATGAGGAAGTTGGATGGAAATCCATAAATGCACCTTTCCCCTAAATCAATTTCTCTTGTATCAAAATATGGGAGTTTTTATATCCAATTTGATAAGTTTTCCTATCTGAGAATAACGGGTTTTGAGAAAGCCCCATTGAAATTATCTCGGTATCCAGAAGATTTAATGATATTTCTGGAAGTTTGTCGACAAATGGAAATGGTTAATATTAAGTATACGAACATGGGGAAACGAGGGTATCCCTTCCCATTGGAGACCCCTTTTTTTGTGCAAAACAAACCAGATGGCCAGGGGAGCTGAAGGACTTCTCAAGGAATATAACCTCCAGAATTTGTCTATGAGAGCTAATTTTGACAGTAAGGGTTTTGTGAAGCAGAATCTCTATGGAGGGAGCTCATATCAGCATCACCCATCTATCAAAGATTTATGGGAAGATTGTGTTGATGAGAATGAAGTTTTGAGAAGAGATTATATGAGGCTAACGCTAAAACAGATACAGGCTTTTGGTCTTCAATTTGACATTCTTGAAAATGTAGCTGAGGATTCAACAATATTAGATCTTGGATATGAAAAATTGCTTGATAAATCCCACCCTAGGGTTGATTGGAATCAAAGTGAAATTTCAGATATGAGGGTGTGTGTTGCCCCAGTGCTTAAAAGAACCCAGGACTTGTTGGATGGGAAATGGTGGCAAGTTGTTGGTCCTGTTCAGGAGCTGAAGTCATCACAAAAGAATGAACAAGAGTCTACGCAAGCATCTGGTGCAAGTGTATCATCGGGGAAACCCTCTGTTAGGTTTTCTAGTGCAAATTCTCAGTCAGGAGGTGATGGTGATAGGCCACAAGAAACAGTCAAGTTGAAGAGCATCTGTGAACAAGATAGTGTGCTTTCTCCTACCCCTAAGAAGAATACCAATCAAGAAAAACTTCAACTTGTGGCTGCAGATTCTGAAGCTATCTTTAAACAGATCACTGAAGATAATATCTTTCCTCCTATGTCTAAAGACTCTCAAATGCCCTCTTCTCTACTTGATAATCCACCTTTCACTCCTACCACTCCTAAAGAAACTATTACTGGAAAATAATATTTTGGTCTGGTAGTAGCCACCCCAGGATGGCTGAAAAAAGCAATGGAGAAGAAGAGAAAGTATACTCCTACAATGACAGTTGGAGTGGATACAATTGCAAATTTACTTCAAAGCTCTTCAAAACCTAAGAAATCCAAGAGGATGGCAAGGATGGTGACTGATGCTACTTCTGGAAATCAAATGTTAGAAATTCCTAACCCTGTCAAGGATTTAAATGAAGATGAAATGACAGTGGCAGACTACAAAGTCACACATGTTGATATGGGGCCTCCAACACTGGAAGGTGATATGTACCATGCCAATTATTCAGTCATTACCTTGATTAAAAGAGTGAAAGAACAGAGGAAAGAAAATATAAAACTGCAATCTCAAGTCCTCGCATTGAGTAACTTTATTTCTTCCATGGCCACTCCTCCTACATCTGATGAAACCTCAAGTTCTTAGCCTCAGGTAGAGGGCATCGATGTGCTCACCATAGAGAAAATTAAAAAGAATTTGAGCTATTCCAGAGCTGCTTGTGAGGGGATCGAAACAATATCTCAAGAGGCTATCTTCTTTTTGAATAATTTTTTGCAGTTTTACACTCGAGTTCTTGACAAGAGGAAGGAGTTAGTAGGAGAACTTCAGGATGTCAGAAAAGATCAAACTAGTCTTTATGTGCTCTCTCAGGAAATGAAAGAATTGAACTCTATAGATCCAAAGATATTAATTGGTGAGGAAATTTTGAATAATCCTAAGGAACTAGACCCTTTCTGGTCTGATTCATTAGAATAGAAATTGAATATATATGATAATCTGGTGAATGAAATTAAGAACACACTTGAAAAATATTATGAAATGTTGGAGGAAATTAAAAAATATTTTTATATTCTACGAGCATAAATTATTGATGAGTTTGATGAAAGGATTCTAGATATAAGAGAGATCTCTCTAAAGTTTAGAGAGAAATTCAATAAAGAATTATCTGATCCTGCTACAGTGACATGGGAGTCCTTCTCAAAACTCAATGCAATGGAGCTCCACCTGAAGGCTTATAATTCTGGAGAAGAGAGAAGATCTCAGATGTTGTTTGATTCTGAATAGGCTTTGGGAAAATGGAGAACCAAGTTACAGATTACTACAATGCCAGGGAGTGAAAACATCACCGCAATTGTCACCAAGTACCGGGAATACAGGCAAAGATTAAAGGCACAAGAGGCATTACTAAAGGAGAAGGAGGCGGAAAATATTGAAAGCGAAGGAGTCGGTGTTGTTTAGTTTTTAGTTTTTATGTTATTTTCTTTAATTTGGCTCTCTTGATACTTCAAAGACTTTTTATTTTAATTTCTAAAACGGTTGTCTTCAAGGAACCGTTATCAAGACAAAATAAACTGTTATTTTTATTGCTTTTCTATTATTTCAATATAGAAAGACAATGGTGAAGTTCATGCATTCACAATCTTTGAGTTATGGTGTGTACTGTGTGGATTTATTGTGCTTTTGTTGAGTAGTTTTCCAGTGGATTGTCTATTATTGGAATGATAAATTTTTGGTTAATTTCATTGTTGTGGAATGTTTATCCGTGAATAAAGATTTTATGGTGATGGATGCGTAAGGAGTTCTCTGAATAATTTAGGTGATTTGGTAGTTTAAGCTTTTATTGTTTAAGTTGTGTGGATGTCTTTATAAGTTATTTATGTTGAACTGTTAGCTTCTGTTAGCTTATAAGTTGTGGATGTTGAACTGTAAACTTCTGTTCAAGGAATGGATTAATATTCTTTGAGTTATTTATCAAAGATTTTGTGAATGGAAATGCAATAGGAATTTATGAGTTGAGTGATAAGTGTTGTTCTTTAAAAATGATGCAGAAACACATATCAAATTCAATACCATGGAATACAATATAAAATATAAAATATCACAATTTCATGGAATACAATATAAAATATCATCAACTAAAGTTTGGAATATGATTCATGAAGTGCAATATAAAATAAAATATCATGAAGTGCAATGATTCAATATTTCAATTTTCATTCAATACAATATAAAATATCATCAACTATAGTTTGGAACAATAGAAACTGATTCATGAATCTTGTAGTGCAGTATAAATACCTAAAAGCTGCTAATTCTCTTCCATTTCCCAAATGGAGTCAGTGTCTCGAAACTGACGTTCAACATCAGATAGAGTAAAAGAGTCATATTGAAGATCTTGATTCTGAGTCTGCTCTTGACCTTCTTTGGCTTGTGTCTCAAATTCAACATTCACTATGTCATTTTCGTCAATGGATTTTGTCCTAGTCTCACTGCCCATGGCAGTGCCACCAGTACCAGCCTTTGGAATTGGAGTGTTGCATACAATGGTCCCTCTTCTTTCACATTTGGACCTCCAGATTGCGAGTGCCCTATCAAAAGGAAATTTCTTGATATTATATGCAGTTCCTTTCATTCTCAAGCAATTTTCCAAATTCTTGTCTAGTTTGTTTCTTAACTTTGATTTCAAAAACCTTAATGTACTAAAAACTCTCTCATCCTCCACCGACCCCACTATCATTGTTTGACATAAATCAACAAGTTTGAAATATTCTGATATCTTATCACGCAATATTTCACTCTGACCTAAGTTTTTCCAAAACCTTTTTATTGATCCCGGTTCAAAGGCTTTGTCCTTGCCCATGGATTTATACTGGTCCTTAATAGCTACTACAAAATCCTTACATTGCTTTCTTAGCTTATCTTCATTTAAAATTCCTTCTATTTTCTACTCATTGATTGTTACAGTTTTTTAAAATCGTTTGATCAAGATTTTTACTTGAGCGTGAAAAAATCTTGGGTTATCTCGGTTTGCCCAAAATTGAGGATACACAATACTCATGGCTTCAAGTATTTCATCTCAAGGGAATATTTCATGAATCTCTGAGGAAAGATTTTTCAATTTCCTTCAAATTATCACCAACAGATTTAATAATGTCTTTAAAATCTTCCTCGTTAACAGGTACTTCTCTGCTAGAGCGCTTGGTAGTCTTACATCGGTACATTTGTATCTCATATCCACGTACATAGATACATAAGTTCCCACTTCCATTAAACTGTAAATAATTATCAGGATCATTCAAATCAATAATTTTTCACCACAGGTTATAATCTACGCCATCTTGTGTTAAATCTAGATATAGATGATCAAGGGCCAAGCATGTATGTTTACGCAGATTGGCATATTCATTAATATACATAGCTCTGTCTTGGGATTTCTTCACAAGACTGTTCATTTCATCCAGCATGGGGAGAAGACTAGCTAAAGTCAAGAGTGTCTCTATATCGCTTGACCTATGTAAGAGGTCAGGAGCTTTGTCTATCGTGATGCAGTTTTCGTACATCACTCCAATTAAGGATTGATATCCTGAAAGAACTCGTTGTGTTGGTCCATGCAGGGAGATCCATCTGGTATCAACATCCTTGAGAAGCTTGTTTCCTGGTGTTATTCCCTCAGCAAAATTCTGAAATTTTGTGAAACATTTGGGACTTCGGCAGAAGTATGTGTGGATCTCGCGGACTAAATTTTCAACTTTTGATACTGTAGGAAAATTTCTTACAATTTTGAATGCAAAATTTATTCTGTGGACCATGCAGTGAATTCCAAGCATGTATGGTGCCCAAGTAGTTTGTAACTTTGTGCAAACACCGGTCCTTTGACCTTGCATCACTGCAGCTCCATCAACTCCTACACACACCAACTTTTTTAAAATTGTCAACTCATCCATACCTGCAATTTCATTCAAATATTTCTTGACTAGTTCAAATATATTATGAGATGTTGAAATTTCCTTCATTTTATGAACATAGAGAAGATGAGCTTGGAAAACATGTTGTTGTACAGTATACAAATGTATATAGACCCAAGAAGTATTGTCTACCGCAGTAATTTCATCTAAAGATAATGCAATGAAATTTGAATCTTTTACTTTCTCCTTTAAATCTTCCTTTTCCAATGTAGCAAGACACTTTTCCCATTCCCATCCAGCGTTTACTGACCAATGTGTGTAGGGATAGTGAGGAACATTCAAAAAAGATAATAAACCAGAATATTTTGGGTAGTTTGTCACAGGACGCCCTCTAGACAAAATATGAAAAAAAACACTCATCTGAACAGTTTTTGACATATTTTCTCCTTCCATTGCTTTTCCAAATTGAGCCTCAAGTGTACCTTTACATGCAGCAAGCTTTGACATGCTTTGTTGATGCTCTTCATAATCTGTGACATACCTAACATGAAGACATTCTTCCTTTGATTTCCATCATAAGACTAATTGTTCCTTTCTGTCTATGATTTGTTTTTCATAAACTTTACCGATATGCTTTTCTATAGTGTCAATCTTTAGCTGCAATGTCTTGGGTTTTCCCAATTTCAAAGTACAAATCGTACATTTGGCATGTGTTGCTTTTTCAATATCATCCGATTACCCCACTGCTACAATGAATGGGTACTTTGACAACCAACCAAGTTGAAAATTCCTTGTCATTTCCCACTCACGCCCCTTTTTGGTTTGTTTTTCCTTTTCTTGCTACCAACATCATCCTCATCCAATTCAATTATCTCATTCTGGCTAACCAAGGTATCCCTTGGAGCATCTTTTGCAGTATTTCCATCCCCATTTAAATTTGATACATTTTGATTTAAATCAATGACAATCTCAACTTGACCTTCTGCTGGCGTTGAGGTATTGTGAATGCTACCAATATTTGGTGGAAGAGTTGATGATGTAGCTCCATCTTGACTTGATCGATCAGAAGCTTTGGAAATTCCAAAGTAAGACTGTATGGTACGTCTAAGTTTTGGGCATTTTGATAGCCTCTGAGTCTCTTGATCTTCACCACATTGAGGGGCGGCAGGAGTATTTTCAACACCTTGAGGAGTGGTAGGAGTATTTTCACCACCCTGACTCTGAGGAGCGGCAGGAATAGTTTCACCACCCTGAGGAGTGGCAGGAGTATTTTCAACACCCTGAGGAGCGGCAGGAGTATTTTCAACACCCTGAGGAGCGGCAGGAGTATTTTCACCACCCTGACCCTGAGGAGTGGTAGGAGTATTTTCAACACCCTGAGGAGTGACAGGAGTAGTTTCACCACCCAGAGGAGCAGCAAGAGCCTTACCGTTGCTACTCGAGTCACTCAACATATTAATCTCTGATTTGATTGACATATTCATCTCTCACTTCGAATAAAAAATTGGAAAAACATGTCTTCTTGTTTAAGAAGGACATAGAATAATAATATAGATCCCATTCCCTACTCAATATCATAATTAAGACAAAAGAAAGAATGGAAAAGAGATAAAGAAAACTTATTATTATAACTAATAACACTATGAAGAAATGATCAGTGATCACTCACCTTTAAGTCTACATTTTCGGCTTTCGCTGACTTCTGAATCGAGAAGTAGAACCTCATAACCGAACAAAATGTGTAAGAATAAATGACACTTTCGATTGTATATATATCAATCCATGATTCCATATTTGGTGAATTCCGTAGGAGTTTTAAATGGTATATTAAAAATTTGGCGAATATGTTGTAATTTTCAAGGTGAAATGTGTCCTCAAATTTAATTATTTTTTAATGTTATTGGCGAAATAGGTCCTCATAAGCAACTATTTATAAATTTTAATTAGCGAAATGAGTCTTCACAAGCAACTATTTGTAAATTTTAATTGGCGAAATGGGTCCTGATACAATGTCGTTTTAATAGTATTGGCAAATATTTAGGTGTTTTTTATTAAATGCTTCCGAGATTCAGGCGAAAATATTAGTCGGTCCATTTGAAACGCGTAGTTTGACAATGGCAAATTTGTTGCTTAAATATGCCTCATAAAAACAATTATTGGCGAATCAACATGCATTGGACCTATGTTTCGTAAATTCTGAGAGATTTGGATACCCTGTGGGTGTGAGAAATTCACCAATTTCAAGTTGACCGATTCCTAGAATTCACCAATTGGCGAAGATTCGCCACTAAAGTTTTCCCTGCTCTAAAGAAATTGAATTAGAAAGTGACAATGATAGTACTGATAGTGGTGATGTTTTAGATGCACATGGATGTAAGGGGAACATGAATTAACATTCAAAAAGGTATATAGCTTTCGAAGAGAATTTATGGTACACAGACAGCCTATTAGACCTCCGCAAATTATTGCCAATCCAATAAAGATACCACAAATGCACAAAACCATCATACAAACACTAATTTGGCATGCCCCAAGTGTATCCAAGTATATATAAAATCCAAAAAATTAATATATCTGAAACTAGTAAGCTCCGATAAAAAGAATAGATACCTAAGGTATAAATACGGGATTGGAAAAATAAAGGACTCGAGTGATGGGTTGCAACGCTGTTGTGGAGAGGGTTTTTCCTACACTCGGGGGTGTTGCCTAGCTCGTACAGCTGGTCGTGGCCATGGGCAGTCATTTTTATTGGTGTAGGTGTATGGTAGGGTTGTGGTGGCCCTCTATTCTTTGCAGGTCATTTTCTTTTTGTATTTTTCTTGTTGTTTTTTCCTCTTCAAATTGTGGTTTGGTTCCTTCTTTGTGGGTTTTGTGTGGGCTTTTCGTTGTGTGGGCTGCATGGCCCATGCAGGGGGTCGGGAGGAGCCTTGGTTTCTTTCTTTTAAATAGGTTATCATCAGCGGGGACTCATCATCCTCCAGTCATGAAGAGGTTGTTAATTTCCTCTTGCAAGCAATAGAGGAATTGAAAAACAACCAATCTTAGATTTTTCGGCCAAAACCCAATGGGTGTTTCGATAGATGTAAAGATCGCCTGGAGGTGGTGATCAATCGGGATGTTGTTGCTGAGGATGTGCTATATCTATCTAAGCATGCACTAATCTACAATTTATGGGGGTTCACATTACTTTTCCTTTTCTGGAGAATTAGGTTTTCAACAATTGGAACCCTGAAGGAGACTTGGAAATCATTTTGGGAGCTAATGGTTATGTTTTTGTAGTCTTCTCTTAGATTGTAGATCATAATGTGGTTTTCGAAGGGGGCCCGTATTTTCACAATCAAGCAGGACTCTCATCAAACCATGGCATTTGGGGTTTGATCTATTTGATAAGCTTTTGTCAAGGATTCCTATTTGGATTCACCTACCTTGCCTTGCAATGGATTTTTGGCGTAAGGACATATTGCACTCTATTGTTGCTGTTCTTGGGAAGCTCTTGGGTCCTTTCTATCAGACTCTGGATCGAAGGGTAACTTATTTTTCTCATTTGTGTGTGGAAATTAATTTAAATAACCCTCTACCAAAGTTTGTTGAAATTAGGTTAGGAGGTATGTGTTGGATTCAATAGGTGGATTATGAAGCACTTCCTTTTTGTTATTGTACTTGCCATGAATATGGGAATTTGCAAAGAAATTTCCCCAAGTTGCATGCTAAGACTCATCAACCTTAGCCAGATGTGCATGCAAATAAATCTAATGCAAAGGAAAAACTTTGATTCAAAATGAGGAGCCTAATTCAAATGGGTTTATACCTGTGAAATATCGATCAAGAGAAAAGGCACCAAACTGCCAAAAAAAAGCCAAGCTTAGAGAAGCCTCTAGTAATAGATTTGACGTGCTTAAATTTTTTGAGTATTTAGATTCAATGGAACATGATCTCAGCTTTGGAACTCAAGTTTTTCAAGGCTTGGATCTAGCTAGTCAATCCTCTTTGTGCCATTCGCCACCAACTGACATGCATGAGGCTTCAAAGGAAGGAATTGCTCCCTCTTTGTCCCTGACTAATCCTGGTGCTTTTTGGCAAGAGAATGTGATAATTCCTATGGATGAATTTGTTCCTCATCCTTTGGAGGAGCATCCTTAGGTGCACACAGGTAATGATGGGTTAAATGAGTTGGAAACTGATGTTGGGACTAGGGATGATGGTAAGAAGAAGAATAGGCCTCTTTTAGGCATCCATTATAAGAGTTTAAAGAAAGTGACTAGTGATAAGATGGCTAAAGTGGGAAGGAAGAAAGACTTGGAGAAGATGAAGATTATGGAATAATCTTTGGTGGAATCTGGTGTTGTTAAGACATTGGACTCTCAATTTGCTTCCTCTCATAAATGATTGTGATATCCTAGAATGCTAGGGTTTGGGTAGCATCCCTAGACAAAAGGCTACCCGTGACTTAGTTCATGATCATAAACTGGATATTCTCTTCATTTAGGAGACCAAGCTCCTTGTTGAAGATATGATGAAGATTGTGCCCAAAATCTGGACGAAAGGTTACTGCCAATGTGTTGGATCTCATGGTTTTGTTAGAGGGGTGGTGTCTATTTGGGACCCTTGCAGGATCTCGCCTCTCTTAGATTTATTCATTCTCTTGCTCCTATGTGACTCTATTTTGGTGTCTGTTTGGGACCCTTGCAGGATCTCGCCTCTCTTGGGCTCATATTCTATTTTGGGCTCAATATGTGGTTTTGATTCAAGTGTGGTGGTTTTGTTTACCAATATGTATGTGCCTAATGATTTTTCGGGTAAGACTCTATTTTGGGATCATATTAGATTTATTCATTCTCTTGCTCCTTTCCCTTGGATTTTGGCCAGAGATTTTAATTCTATATGTACCATAGAGGAAAAATTGTAGGGATTTAGAAGGCTAGGGCCTTCTTCCTTGCTTCAAGACAACATAAAGTTTCTCAATTTGGTGGATGTACAACCCATTAATGAAACCTTTACCTAACATAATCGAAGATGTGGGGAAGGCTCTATTTTTGAGAGGCTAGATAGGTTTTTGGTGTCTATTGAATGGATTGGTAATGATTGGACCTCTTCTTCTTAGATCTTGGGGTGGAAGGGGTATGATAATTGGCCAATTATGTTCTCTTCTCAATTCTCGGTGGTTAAGAAACCCCGTTTTAAATTCCAATTGATGTGGCTCAGAGATCATAGTCTGCACCAATGTGGATCAGTGGTGGGTTGAAGGGAATCTTGCCTTTGGTATAACTATGTTCTCTTTCTTTAAGAGGCTCCAGTTTGTCAAATACAAGCTTAAGAAATGGAATAAAACATTTTTTGTTAATCTCTTTCATAGGCGAAAGCAAATTCAGGACCAAATTGATTGCATCACTTTCAAAATTTTAAGGAAGAAGGGATGACTGTGGATTTGCTTCAGGAAGAAACCAAGTGCTCTAGGGAGCTTGTTGAATCGGAGCTTGGAGAGGAGATTTTTTGGAAACAAAAATCTTGAGTTCACTGACTCAAAGAAGGCAACTGAAGTACAACTTTCTTTCATAATTCAATTACGGTGCTTTGAGGCAGAAACATTATTTCTTCTCTCTTGTTAGCACAAGGGGAATAGTTAAACTTGCATCAAGCTATTACTAAGGAGTTGATTCATTTATTTTCTTCTCTCTTCTTTGAGGATGGTCCTCTTGCCTTGGAGTAGGAGAATCTAGTTTTGTCTTGCATTCCCCCTCTAGTCTCAATGGAGATGAATAATTCTCTTTTGGCACCCATCTCTTTGGAGGAACTTGAGGACATTGTCTTCTAGATGAAGAAAGGTAAGGCCCCTAGGCCCAATGGGTTTCCCATTGAGTTATTTTAGGATTTTTAGGAATCATCAAAATGGATTTTTTAGAGGTGGTTCGAGAGTCTTACACCAACAAGAAAATGCTTAAGGCTATAAATTCCACCTTCCATGCTTTGATTCCTAAGAAAGAGGGTGTTAATTCCTTAGATCTTTTCAACCCATTGTGTTGTGTAATGTGACCTACAAGATTATTACTAAGTTGATTGTTGAAACATTAAAGAATTGTTTGGATCCCTTGATCTCTCTAGAGCAGGGTGGTTTTGTCAAGGGTAGGCAACTTGTGGATAGTAGTGTGGTGGAGGTTGAAACTATTCTCTCCATGTCCTCTTCCAAATAAAAAGCCATGTTCATCAAATTGGATATGTCCAAAGATTATGATAGAGTCAAGTGGTCTTTCCTTTAACATTTTCTTTTGGATTTTGGTTTCCACTCTGAGTGATTCTCATGGGTTATGAGCTATGTGACCACATATTCTTTCTTAGTTCTTGTTAATGGCTCCATGTTGCCCACCTTTTTTGTTGGTCGGGGACTTAAGCAAGGGGATCCTATTTCCCCTTATCTATTTATTTTGATGGTTCAAGGTATTGGGCAGTTGCTTAAACATCATAGATATAGAGGCTTGATTCATGGTTGGTGTTGGGTGCAGGGTTTACAAGCATAGACTCATCTCCAATTTGTGGGTGACACCACTCTCATGAGGGTTACTAGGATTGAGGAGGAATTTAACTTTAGGAAATTGATAAATGTTTATTTGGCTACATTTGGCCAATAGATAAATGAGGGTAAGTCTTAGATCCTTCAATACGCCTAATTTGATCTCACACAAAATTTCCAACATTCTTCATTTACAGATTAGTAAAATTCCCTTGGAGTACTTGGGGATTCCCCTTTGTGCCAAAAAATTGAAGAGGAATTATTTCAAAAAGATATAGGATAAATTTCAGGCTAAGGTCAACCACCGGGCCTTTAGATGGCTTTCTTTGGCAGGCATGGTGACTCTGGTGTCTTTTGTCCTTTAGGCTCTCCCTTTGTATAGTTTCATGGTGTTATATACTCTAAAGAGTGTGCTCAAGGAGCTTGAATCCCTTACCAGGAAATTTTTATGGGCAGGGAATCTTGACATAAGGAAATGGAGTTTGGTGAGTAGGGATTAGGTGTGCAAATCAAAGGAGAATGATGGCCTTGGGCTTAAGTAGTCATAGCATAATAGTCTTGCTTTGGTTGCTAAACTATATTGGAGGTGGTGTCAATTTCTTGATAATCCATGGGCATGTATTTAAACTTTAAATACTTGGGTGGGGTGGCTAATGAGGATATTCCACGAATGGATCTATTTGGTAAAGGTTCTTTGATCTAGAGCACTATTAAGAGGGGTTCTACTCTCATTAAGGAGGTCCTTTTTTGGATCATTCAGAAAGGGGAGCAAGCTCTTTTTTGGAGTGATTCTTGGGATGTTCACCCTCCAATTCTTTCTTCATTCCCTCATCTTTGACCTCTTAGTGATATTTTTGTGGCTTCTAGGTGGTTCAAGGTTAGCAATTTCAAATGTTCATCTTATTTGGGAGGCACTAGAGTTTATCAGTGGCGAAATCCTGATAGTTAGCCGGATGGTGGGTCTTAAGAGGAGCGAAGTATTTTGGAATCTATTTTGGCTGAGAGACCTTGTTGTTCTACTGAGGATAGTGATCTATTGGCATGGGGTCATGATTCAAATGGTATCTACTATGTTGCTCAAGGTTATGAGGCTTTGGTGTCCCACTAGGTTGAGGTGAGAGCTTATCCTTTATGGAAACACATTTGGAACAAGGTGGCTGGCCCAATTGCAATATGTTCTTATGGTTGCTAAGTCATAACAAGTTCCTCACCTTGGAGAACATCAGGAAATGTGGTTTATTTGGAACTTCTCTCTACTTTTTATGTGGTTGTAGTGAATAAAGCACTGCTCACCTAATTTTTCAATCTCTCTTTGCTTTGGAAATTTTGAGGCTTAGGTAGAAAATTTGGAGAAGACCGTTTAGGTTTACCTTATGTTTGCAAGAATTTGGGTCATCCTCCTGCATTTGCAACTTGTTTGGTGGTTTCTTGGGAATTGGGACCTTCTATTATTATCTAGCAAATTTGGTTGGAGAGGAATCAACACATTTTCCATGAGTGTTGTCAGGGGGATATGCAGGTTTGGTACAAGGTGCAAGGTACTATGAAAGAAACTATCTCTTCAAAATTTGATTTGGGGGATTCTATGTCTTCTTTGGACATGTAGATAGCTTCTTTCCTTGAGCTTTCTTCTTCCCTAGGCTTCCATGGGTGTAGGAGAAGCAAGCCAAAACCTTCTAAGAAGGTGAATAGAGTGGGGAGATGGTATCCTCCTCCTACTAAGACTCTCAAAATTAACACTGATGGGCCTTCTCAGGGCAATCCGGGAGATGCTGGGATTGGTGGAGTGGGGCATGATAGTAGTGGGAGCATGCATTTTTTCTCTTCATCCACATGGGGGTGTAGTCTAACTATCATATGGAGGCTTGTGCTATTCTTAAAGCTCTAGAAAGAGCTTATGAGGTTGGTTGGAGGGATGTGATCTGTGAGACTAATTCTATTATTTTGGTCTCTCTTCTTAATAAGAGATATTTTCAAGATTCTTTGTGGAGATTGGTTCTAATTGTGAAGAAAATTATTCATCTTGATTCAAATTTTTATACAATTTCATTTGTCCATATTCCTAGAGAATGGAACGAGGTTACTAATTTCCTGGCTAAATGGGCCTTCGAAAGGTAGGGGACATGGAATGTGGTTGATTGGAGACAATTGGACTTGAATAAAAGCAACACTTTGTCCAAATATCTTTATGATGATCAGAAGGTGTAGCCTTGTGTTTGTGTTGGACGATCTCTTTTGGTGTTGGTTGGCCTCTAGCGCAACTTCAAGTATGGATTTGTTTTGTTGATTGAGATTGCTTTCATTTTGATGACTTTATCCATTTTGGCTTCTTATTGTACTTGTATGCTCTTTATTGAATAAAATATTTTCACCCCCTTTTTAAAATATATATATATAACAAGACAATAATATCCTTAACAATTAAGTCTCATTATCTACAAGTAATGGGTAGGCCCGAGTTTGAACATCCATTTCCTCGACCTAACCCTAAACAAATAAAATGTGAGATCAGCGAAAAGTACCATATAACCACCCTAATATGGCTCAAATAAAGTTAGCACATAAATGTACATAAAAGTAATTAACTCATTGGGAAAATAGAGTCATAGGAATATAATGAGCAAAAAAATGCAAGAAGTCACCTCACACAATACTTCTAAATACATCTTCCACTGCCTCATTTTTACTCACTATGCATTCCACTCTTGTTGACATCTTGCATTCCTACCACTCTACACTAAACCCTAAGCTCGTTTCCACTCCATTGCAAAACTTTTAGCTACTAAAATGGCCACACCCATTCTCATTGATGTCTCTTAGAAGCCAAATCCCAAGTATAAACAATTCCCCTACAAATAAATGGAGACCAACCCAACAAGGGAATTCTCAAAAGTGTCTGTGGATGTTATCTATATAGAAGATATCAAAAAATGCATCCATGAGCCCCTCACGGAGATTGATCATACCAAGTTTGAAGTCCCGAGGATTACTCTCCTGCAACAAGGCACACAATAGTATCTTCCACAATACAAGAACATTATAGGGAAATGATTAGATGTATTGAAGGAATTTCCACATTTCATCGAACAAGAGGAGTGGATATGGATAATTCTAAGCAAGTTTCATGACGAATGCCTCTACTTGGACCAACCATACCGGATTACAAAAGATGATATCCAAGCAATTATAATACTATGGGCTCAAGGGGAAATCTCATGGATGAACATTAAAAATGCAGAAGTCACATGAATAATCAGAGCAACCTATGATGGGGGTAAGTGCACAAAGTTGAGTCCACAAAATGTGGAAGTTTTTTCCTTAGCCAAAAAAATGAAATCGACATTGCAAAAACGAGATCCTGATTTTTAAAAATCAGGATCCCGAGCCTAAATGTCAAATAGGATCCCACTTTTTAAAAATCAAGATCCTGTTTGTTAAAGGGTCTCGAACCGATGGACACAGAACGAGATCCCAATTAGTACGAAATGGGATCCCGATTTATAAAAATCGGGATCCCATTTTGTAATGGTATTTATTTTTTTAAAAATGAACAAAACTTCATTTTCACTATGCAAAGGATCCCGAGTTTGTGGGTGACGTCTACAAAAACTAGCCTCCAGGTATGCCTGCACCCCCACTTTTTAGCATTTTTTCATTTTTTATTGAAATTGTCAATAGAAGAATTGATTTTAGCATGTTTTTTTTAATTTATTTGACATTTTAAGCATTTTATTTCCTATAATAGTACAAATGAGGAATTGTAGAAGTAGATGAAAAAATGCAATGAAAACTTGAAGATATTGAATAGAAACGAAAAAATGAACCTTGAATTGTATTTTAGAAACAAAATTTAGCTTTTGAAACCTAAATTGTTCAATCAAACCAAAAAAATTGCATTTGAAAACCCTAATTGAAATGAAACAAAAAAAATGCATTTCAAAACCCTAGAAATTGAAATGAAATAAAAAAATTTGCATTTGGAAACCCTAATCAAGCTTTTTGAAACCCTAATTCAAATCAAACAAAAAAAATTGGATTTGAAAACCCTAGTTTGAAATGAAACAAAAAAATTGCATTAAAAACCCTAATTGCTTAGATTGAAACCCTAAATTGAATTGAAACAAAAAAATTTGCTGAAACCCTAAATTAAAATTGAACAAATCATTTTGATTTTAAAAACCCTAATTTCGAGCTCAAGAAAATTCATTTGCATTGCTTAAATGTTTTAAATTCCATTTGCATTGTATGGAGAAAACAATATGTTAAACTTTAGTTTCAATGTTAAATTATAATTAGATTAGAAAACAATATGTTAAACAATAGTTACAATTCATAAATTTTATCAATGTTTGTTTGCAAATTTAGTTAGCAAATTGATAAATCCAAGTGTACAATCCATTTCCAATTGTTACTTAATTAGATAATATTCAACATTCATTTCTATTTTATGTTTTTATCTCTCTTAGTCATGCCTTGTTTCCATTTCTTGTTTGCATGTGTTGTTTGTTGTCTTTTGACAATTGTTGTCAATCAGATTGCACCCGAACGCTTGAATGATTAAATTAAGCAATTTGTTGAAACATTGGATCAAACTCAGGTTGTGGGTGACCTATAATGAGATTGAACCTCTAGATTCTAGGTCAGCTTCCTATATGATGGTCAATTTGATACTTGAATAATTTATTCTGAGAAAAGGGTAAGAAACTTAATCTAATGTAAAACTGGAAAAGATGGACTGTGGTGATGCACCTATTTGATTTAAGAAAACAGACAAACTCATAACTGATTCATCATGAAGCTTACTTTCACAACTCAGATTGAACAATTTAACTGCATTAATGATTCACAAATAGGCCTGATAATTCATTCTTTATGAAGGAAGAACTTATTTTCAGAACTTAAAGATATGGATATACTTGAGACACAATTTATGACCTGCAACTAAGATTGCTTCTTCGTGTACATGCATTCACGAATGTTGATAGAAATTTAAAGGTTTTAATATCAAACACATTAAACTTGTATCCAAAACATTCACAAAATAAGACACCTGAATCTGGGAAGGATAATTTTTTAACTTGCAATGACAAATGAAGGAATGCTCTGCAAATGATACTCCAAGATAACCTGTAAAGACTGCTACAATATCTATTAAATTTTTGAAAAGTTGAGTTACAAGACAATTCACTTTGCAGAATGCAAAGGCTGAATAACAAGAACTAGAGGAAAAAGATAAACTTTTTCCAATATATACAATGAGAATGCACTTCAAAGTGCATGAACATGAAACTAAAAGTCAATTTCAGTGTCAAAATGATAACTCCAAGGCAAAATACGAGCAGAAGCAAAAATCCCTGAAAATAAGGTTCAAACTCATGCAAAAATGAGAACTCAGTCTCGAACTTGCAGTCACCATGCGTATAACTGATCTGTAACTCAAACTGAACTAGAAATCTGTGAATGTGGGCCAAAACATGCAAAATCTTCCTTTCTTTAATCAGCTCACCCATGATAACTTAAAGTCCATTCTTGCATGATAAATCTTTAGTTGAGTTTATAGTTGTAACTCAGCCTTACATAATGTTCTTTATTTGCATTTTAAGATAATGAATTAATTAAATGATTTATAGTGCATCATTAAATTAATTCACTTACATTGAATAATACAAATAAAAGATAAAGAATACACACACTTAGCATATATTTGAATATGTATTCACCATAAATTAGCCGACCACACAACACTTGTATTATTTATAAATCTTATGATAAGGATGACCATATCATTGCTAAACACTTGACTTAGAAGTCAAAACCATAGGCATCGATAAAACATAATGATTTTTTCAAAAAAAACATGAACAAAAATCAAAAGTTTATCGACTTAGGGCAAGCAAATACCATAGAGCCCTAACTCTTAATCATTTCGCATTTTGACCTTTTCTGAAGACTTCCTTGTTGCGCCGCCATGGAGTAGGGTTTCAAAGAAAAATGCTTGATCTAGAACTTGAAATACCATCATACCTTGTTGTTTCTAGGCCAAATCCATGAAGATCTTCAGTGAGTAAGCTGCTTCATCTCAGATTTGAACATTTTCCTTTCATTTCCAAAGCATTCATTGGGTTTTCAAGCCACGGCTCACCTACATTTTGATTTATTTTAAATTTGTTTCTCTCTTTTACACTTGGGGCCGCCATATGTGAGTCTGGTTCGATGCTTGAAACTTGATGATTTCTTCAGACTCTCTCCTCAAGCTTGGTCGACCCCCTCTGTGAGACAAAGGTAAGCTGATTTTTTATCATCATTATGGCTTTTTTCACTATATTTGTAAGGAAAATGCCATGAGATTTGTTTTCTAAAGTCTCTGGTATATTTCACTTATTCTCTATGTATACCCCTCGGCCGTTTCTGTATGCTTTGATTTTCCTTTACTAGGCCTCGGTCTGTGAAACATGGCCACCATGAGATCTCTGATACTAACCCCTTTGTGAGAGTTCGTCATTACTGGCTGCCACTATCTCCATGTTTTCTTGTTGATTTCTGCATTTTTCTCTTCTAACTAGAGGTGCCATATAATCCTGGTATTGACTTTGAAAGAGACAAACATAAATTTTACATTTTCTTTTACATTCTGAATATGGCTTTAGAAAACTCCATCTGGGTACTCATGCTTTTTGCATTTTAAGAGTAAAACCCTTACATGGGTAAGAAGAAATTTGTATTTTCCTTTCATATTTTAAACAGAAAACAATGTGGCTTTCATATTTTAAACATAAAACAATGTAGGAATGTTGCGAATAGTGACAAGTCTATATTTTAGTTGCATACAGAAAACCCAAACAGTTCTGGTTATTTTTGAAATAATCCTCTTATAGGCTGCGACCAATCATGCAGCTTCTGTACCATGAAACTATGAACTTTATACAATTTTTTGTACTCTCTTTGGAACAGCAAGTCTTAATACCTAGAAAACTGCAAACTACTCCTGTGTCTTCCTCATTGTGATGAGTGAAAAAATTCAAAATAGCATATGGAGCATTTACACCTCACACACAAAAACTCCATGATTTACACCTATAGACTGTTTCTCTAGTTTCTTTATGCACCATCGTGATTTCCATATCACCTTATGTTGCTTCAGCTTACATTCTTTAAAGCTCTTTCATGCTTTGTTAATATATTAAATGAGGAAACAACACTTCAAAAATAGTGTTCTCTTGGACTATTTCCCTTCATTGTCAATGTGCTTTCTCTTGATTTATCCTTTTAAAAAAGCATCATTGATTGTCCCTTCCTTGATTCTAACCACTGTAGATATTGATACATTCTTTAAGACTGTGATTCTATTATTCTTCAAGCACCAAGATTAATTTCAGCTTAAGATGGAAATGAAAAGCAGCTTTGGCATTGATAGTCATTATTATTGTACCTTGCAAGGATGTCTACTTCAAGCGTATATCGCTACACTTTGAAATTAATGTTGTTCATAGTTGCTACTCATTCTCCATGCCATATTGTTACAAATCTGTACTTTCAAAATAAATATTTTGTCTTCATGCAGTTGTATTTTTTGCAGCCTCTTCTAAATACCCTCATTGAAATTAAAAACTTCAAGCTTTATTCTCCATGGTGATCATTTATAAGACTGTCCCTTTGATGATAAAGGTAAAAATGCACTGTCTTTCTTTCATGTTAACTGCCTTTCAGCTTATGCATTCATGCCTGTAAATCTATTGTTGCTTTTCCTGTAAGTGAACACTTTTAAATGCTTTGATTTGGCACCTGTTCTTGCAATGTTCACCTGTAGCAGTTGGCACTATAATGAATGTTCTTTATAAAATGCTCCCTTCTTGTTGAATACAAATTTGTTTCTCTTGAGTCTTTTGTAGACTATGTATGTGCTTCGGAGTTGTAAGAAATAGTTATGATGACTTAATACCTTGTTCTCCTTTTAGTTTAAGGGAGCTCAATGCCTCATCAAAATGTAAACATGGATGAAAGGAAGAGCTGAAACAAGAGATGAAAAATGCAATCAATGCTCTCTTGATTTATTTCTTTTATTGTTCCTTTGAATAATGAGGAAAAGATAATTGCTTAATCTGTTTTCACCATGTTGAATTAGACTTCTTGATGATAGTCCTAGATGATGACTGCTTCTTTGATGCTTTAATAACTCTCATATATGAACATTGAATGAGAGGTTTCCTTATGATATGCCGGGCTCTACCCTTGTGGGAGCCTTTTTTGCTCCACATATCTGATAAGATGATTACGAACATGATGAACCTATTCCTGCACATTGAAACAAACAAGTTAGTAAAAATAATCAAAGTTGAAAGCTTCCATTGAGTTTCGTGTTCCTTGACTATCAACTTTTGTAACTCAATCATCTGGTGAATGCCTGATTTGATGCAAATTACATTCCTGTTGGTAGCGTAGGCATAAGGTAGAATGTAATTTATCATTGCTTAGAGTACATCTCTAACGCCATTCTTTTACAATTTTGTAGATTCATGGAGCGTGGAAACAAGGTTGTAGTAGCTTGGAGACGCGACGACTTAAGACATCAAGCGAAAGCGATTCATCATCACAGGCAATGATGAATTACATCTCTTCCTTGTGTTTACGTTATCTTCAATAGTGTAGCTTATCATTGAATTTTGTATTCATTATTTGATTGTCATAATCAAATTCAGTTACTCTCGCAGCTTGTGCAAGATTTCAGTGTATTTACAAAATGAATAAAAAGCATTATTATGCAATTTTTCAATTTTTTGTTTCAAATACTTGCACAATAAAGCTGTAATTCAGATGTAATCTGATCTTAATGATGAACCAAGAATACTTTAGCAGCAAAACTTGAAATTTTTTGTACCTATCAATGATGAGTCCAACTCAGCTCTACTTGTTTGAGCTCGTAGTAAAAAATAGGTAACAACAATATTAACCCTCATTCTAGTCAATTACTTGTTAATTAGGCTTCTAGTTTAGTCTAAAATCTCAATTTTTGCACTAGTTACCTAGACACTAAAAGAATCTAAATATTTTTCTTTTCTTTCTTTTAGGTTCTTTCAATTCCAAACAATTGAAAATAAAATACTTGATTCAACATTAACTAATTTTATATTATACATTTTATATCATAAAATTCATTTAAGTGAGAAATATTAATGAATAAAATGTTAAATAAAATAATCTTATATTCAATTAAAAAAAATCCAGTTAAAATATACATCAAACTCAATCTTAATAATACATAATTATGTGTTTCTATTATGGAAATAGTCAATCTATTCATAAAATAAAAAATATTCATAAACTAGGCACTAACTTGCAAGTCCTTTATTCCAAGGGCCACCCAAACTTCACCCTAAGTTCACTAAACCCTAAACCCTGAACTCTAAAATCTAAACCCTTAACACTAAAGCATTAATTTTTTCCTAGGACCTTAAAATGAATTTGGTTGCCTTAGGAAAATCCACCAAATTTTATCCCTTAAGCCATGTCATTTTGTCATAGGACCTTACTACATAGATCCCACTAATACATTTGACTGCAAAATACGACGAAACTATCCGACAAAATATGTAAAATTCGATGTTCGTCGGGTGCTTGTAAAATTTGATGTGTAATTTCCAATTTTTTGAAAGTTTATCCCCGACGTTCATCAAAATTTCGACGAACGTGGGGTTTGTCAAAATGTCGGCTATTATTTTTGTCGAATTTTTGACAAACATGAAAAATTAAAAAAATCAAATTGTGGCCGACATAAAGAAAAGTGAGTTCGCCTGATTTATTGCGATAGTGTTTTGCTCTACTTGAGACAGTTTGTGGATTAAGGACGATTTTCTTGGGAAAATGAAAAAATTCAAGAAGATATCGCCAGGTTGAGGGTAGTCATTGTCTTTTTGCAGAATTCAGTTGTGAAGTCAGATTTATAGTTCCAGGTTTGAAAATCATATTTTAAAGCAACATCTCATCAGATTTCATTTTTAGAGGTTAAGGGTTTTGAGAATTTCATGTCCAGATTTTATTGTGTGGAATCACCATAAGATCACAACGGAGGAACATATTCTTGTGACTGTAATTATGTGATCCATAACTGTATTGGTCATGTGGCACAGTTGTGCTATAACAAATACAGGATGCATTCATGTGTGACCCAAGTTTAATGTGGCTATGTTGTGATAGAAATGGAGGCACTCATATAATGTAGTTAATTCAGGTTGTATAATGTAGGTGTCAATCATCATTGGGTGCATTCAGGTTGTCTCAAGTTTAACAGGTTAGGATGTAATTATAGCATGATCGAAGAGTGATTACCTCTTGCTGCAATAAAGAGCCTATAACTCTGGTTGATATGCAGAGTGGTTGTGTTATATCAATTATGTAGTGCATTCAAGCACAACCCATGTTTAATGGGCTATTCTAGAGAGTGATCAAGATTTTCTAAACCTTATGAATGTTACTTGACATATATTTGCATAATCTGAAATTCCTTAGAGGCTTTTGAAGTATCAATGTATCCTATATAGGGTTTAGAATGATTTCTTTTAATTAAATAAATAAATAAATGATGTATTTCCCTATAATTTAGATAATGTGGAATCTCCTAAATCTGCTGACACACTATCCTCTTTGGCATTATTCATTACTCTAGCTACTAGGGTTTTGCATGTGACATCTTAATATCTTCATGACTGTGGCTTTTAAATAGATCTGAGTCTTTGCTTTAATCCCTTTCATGGTAACCCTTGAGTTCCATAATCCACCTTCAATCTCTTCTAAGAACACTGTCTTAAGCTAGACTGCATAGTATGCATATAAAGCAAGTCCTTCATACCTGCCATTGTTCCAAACCACCACTCACTGCCTTGCTTAAAATGTTACCTCCATAAGCACAATAGCATGTTTTAAAATCATGGTTTTCAGTGATTGACCATTAAGGTCACCACTTTCATCATGAAGATACAATGAGATTTTTGTCTTCAAACTCAAGG
>VDFB02125899.1:0-43168 GCA_007258455.2 Sequoia sempervirens
TCTTAGTTAAACAACATTTTATTTGGTGATTATAAAATTTAATGTTTTGTTTTGACCAATGCATTTCATTTTGTTGACGAACAAACACTTTTTATTTTTGTTGACCACATTAAGATGAACAAGGCTATTAGAAATACTCAAGTTTGGTGCTTAAAATTGAACATATCCATTTTGATTGTACACTGCTATATTTTTCTTAAAGTATCAAACACTTTGAAATTGGTACATGTAAAAAATGAATTAGTATCTTTACACATTTCAAATTTGGGATTTAAAATTGAATTGTTATGGATTATATGTTGTGTTTTCCGTGCTTGGAAAACTAAGTGCCTATCCTCTCCCCTTGTGTCTTAGGAAAATATTGGGTGACAAAAAGCACTTTGAGTTTCACATCTTATTTTTTATTGTTTTAACCTTTAGAGGGTCTGCCTTGAGATACATACCACATTGGAGAACTGAAGGTGACTCAAAGTGGTATTTCCCTCAAGTGCTATATAAATGATCAAGGCTAAACACCAAGATCAAACTTTCGATTACTTTGTCGACAGTGCCATTCAAAACTGGGAGGTACCTTTGGGTATATAAAGCCCCTAGTAGGAGTGGTTAAAGCCTTAAGTGGCTTGCTGGACGTTAGCAAGGCGAGTTGTTCCTTGAGTAGTGACTAAGAACCTTGTAGTAGAGGCCACCCTTATTTCCAAAACATTCTTTGAAAGTGGTGCATTGGAATTTACTTCTGAGAAGTTACTTACCAAGTTCAATTTATGGTTGAGGCATAAAGCTCTCCATAAGCTTCATGTAAAATCATCCCCTCGAGGCATGAGGTAAGCCCACCTAAAAGAGTGTTCCTATCCTCTAGGTTGTAATGATCGTCTTCCATGAACTTGCAAAAGATCTCCATTACCTTGGACATCAAACACTTTGCTTGATTTAAAAGGGACTCTAGAAAACAAACATTAAACTTGGTTATCAAAATCTCAAACCCTTTGGACTTAGTGTGAATACCTTTGAAAAAGAGCCCTATATTTGCATTCCTTAAAGATATCTTGTTTTTCAAAATAAATATCTCTAAAGGATTCCAAATATTTATGCTTACATTTCAAGCCACATTTAGACCAAGGTTAACATTGGGAACTATGGTTTTAGTATCTTGACTTTCACAAACTTTGAGCTTTGTGGAAAGAAACTTGCTTAAGCTATAGACATTTAGAGTCAATTAATTTTATTGTTGTGTTGTATCACTTGCCAATTCTCAAATAAAATTAGATCAACCAAAACATCAAAATTGCAAACTTGTCTAAACTACTGATAAACATAATTGGAAACAAAATTGAACAGAGTCACTATTGCTGTTGTTTTTACCACTATTGACCTAAAACTTGTGCGTTATTGCTCAGAATGGTCACTTTTTCTATTTTTGTTTATGACAATCACTAACAAAAGAAGGAGACTTTTTAAAAACATAAATTCTTTTGAATTGAACATAGTCACTATTGCAAACATCGTCATTATTAATCTGATCATTATCACTGTTGACTTGAACTTGCTTGCTATTGCTCAGAATTATCGCTATAGTTGTCTTTGGTTTTTGATAGGCACTGATCAAATAGAGTCACTTTTACTAAACTTGACTGCTATTGCCAAAAAAACAGCCACTATTGACCTAAAAGATTTTCGCTATTGCCCTTTTTGGTGCAAAGTAGAGATTGATTCAAAACTGGTTAATCTTTCATCTTTTGAGAATAAAATAGTTAGACCTCCAAAACACCTCATATCTACATTAGTCCATATCCATTTGAAAAAATTAAACACATCAACCTAGTTTTAGGATTCAAAATCATCTTGAAACAACTTGGATTATCCCTTTTCTCTCAATTTCTAAGATATTAACATTTTCTTGCACCTCAAGGCTAGTTCAAGTAGATCTTCAAACATATCCTCTAGAAAAATAAAGTAAAAAATCAATCTAAGTTTTCTACACTTTGAGTCCCAACATCATCTCCAAAACATCCATTGAACATCACTCATAATTTATTGTCTTGAGTATCACAAAACCATAGCAAACCACCAACCCCTTTGTCTGAAAGGCTTTTCATTTACATCTGTATAGGAGTGAATTTGTACCCCCTTTTGCAAATTCCCCTTTTACACCCTCCACCTTAGAAAAATCAAATCCGACCAAGTAATTCTACATCCCTACCAGACTCCATCCCCCACTTATTTTACTTCTATCGGTGGGGAGTTTTTGACAGGGATGTTATGATGGTGCACAAACGTCAGATAGTGAGTTGTCATCTTGAGCCAAGATTCTTGCCTTTGGAATCTGCAGAGGCATTACATTCTCCATTGGTGATGAAATGCAATCCCTATGCCTTCCTATCGACCTTTGAACAACTCTTTCCCTCCCAAACCTTCTTCAAATGGCTACCTTCACCTCACTTCATCTCTTTAGCAATCCTTGATCTCCTTCACTTTTACACACTAACTAATCATCTTCATATGTTTGCTTACTTATGACACTATGGTCATTTCACGCTTTCTACCAATCACCATTCCTACACATCTACCACAAAAGTTACAGCTTGGTGTCTTGTGATACTACTTTCAGCATTGTTGTGGCTACGTCGACTCTACCATTGTTGTGGGCTTGCATTCCTCTCATTGGCCTTGAGTGCCTTTGGTCGAGGGTGGTAACACTTTTGTATTACTTTGTTGTTGGATTTGAGTAGCTTAGTGTCTCTTGTAGTATTTGGTTCCATTTCCATTCTAGCATCATTTTCTTTATCATATTTCTATCTCTCTATCTATCTAGTCATTCATGGAGGTGAAACAATCATGGGATTTTACCCGTGAAAACCCCCATGTTCCCCCAACATTTTTCTCCTCTCTTGGTTGTGTATAGGTACATGTTCATGTGGAGCTTGTTGGAAAATCCAGACTCTTTATGAAGTTGTATTCTCTTCTTTTCTTGTTCTTTGCTGCTCTCATAGTAATTTTCTTGTTGTTTATATCATTCTCACATTTCCACTTTGTTACCACTTAAACCTTCTTTGCCAAGTCGCCAGATTCCTAGTACTTTTACTACACTTGTACTGGTCTATATGACGCTTTTAGTGCCTCTGGTGGAGACGCCAACACGCCACATGTCATTATCCCCTGATCTGCGTTGATGTCCTCTGGTAGAGAGTTGTTCGAGATATAGTTTGGGTTCCAGAAACTTGTTCGTTTAGCCCCACCGAAGCTCTCGGGTTAGTAGAGTGACAAAAGTACTTGAGAGTGCTCTTCATTCTCTATTCTTGACCTTAAACGCTTGTCCAACTTGAGGTAGACTAGGGCATCCTTCCACTCTTGACTCTCCATGACCTAGAGCCTTAGCACATTTGGTCCCCCTCCTCTAAATTTTGGTGAACCTGACATGAACCATTTTGGTTTCGTTTAGCAGTGCTGAAAGATCCTTTCCTCGTATCCTAGGATTTTTGTGGGTGTGAGTGTTGCAAGGCACTTAGCCTTGCAACCCAACCTACAACCCCTAGTGGTGTAGTTGGAAGGTTCCATAAGCATCACATAATGAAAAATTATGTGCGCCACCTTTTAAACTATGAATCCCTTGGGGGATCCCATAAAAGATCTGTTCATTATACGTAGAAATGGCCTCATTTTTACATCTTCCCATGCCATCTATGCAACCTGTGAGTGGATCCCCTGCCATAAATTTCACTTTGCAGGACTTGTCAATGAATTACAATAGAGAACCATCTCCCTTATACATCCCCGCACAAATCAATGGAAACACCACAACGGGTGTCCTCATTAACCCTACATGTCGAGTGAATTTTATTACTAAGGAGATTATGCTGATTAATTTCTTACACAAAGATGGGTATGATGAATCTAGGAGCACTATTCGTACACACGATGGGATTTCCATCCCTCCCATCGGTTACGTCACCTTGTCAATTCTAGTTGGAACTAGATGCATAAATGCACTTTTTAACATAATCCTGGGGTTTGAGCTCTTCAAAGTGAAACTAGGTATCCCCTAGTTGGTCGCTATAAATGCAATTCCCTCGGTAGTTCATGAGTGTTTGAAGTTTTCCCATGAGGGTACAATGCATGTATTCCACAACACCGGCTATAAGTCACTGATTGCATGTGGGGGATACTCACTGGATACTTTTGGCCTATGTCCATTGGTTTGCTTCCTCCTAGGATGGACCTCTTGTACCAAAATTACATGAAGTACAAGAGTGGGGACATAACGCCTAAAGTGAGATAGCCTCCTTCTCCCTATGCCATCTTGCAAAGGGATTTCCTGAAGGTTGACAACGAGGCCACCTTGGCTCGAAGAAGGGAGGAAGAGAAGTGTGCTCAGGGTTCTTCCTCTTCTACTATTTCACCTATCACTTCCTCTTGCCCTACTGTGGTGCCATTATCCTCTACTCCTAGATGTTTGATGGAGAATTTGATGGTGCCTTCTTGGTGAAAGCCCAAGCATCCAACATTCAAACTTCTCATCTTACCCACAGTGCCTCGACCTGTTTGATATGGTAAGGGGAAGGGTCCTCGTGGGGTGTCCTTTATGTCTTAGCCTCCATGACCTCCTAATGCTCCTCCTCTAAGGCAATGAATGGGAAGAGGCTTGCTGCTAAGGCATTAGGGCCGACTCCCTCTACTGTCGTTCCATCATCCTCTCAATCTCTCCCTTCTATTCCCATCTAGGAGTCCCTCCCTCCATCAAAAATGTCTACGATGGATAATCTGATGGACAAATAGGAGTCTTGCATCCCTTCTCAGCCCCTGACCTCTAGCTCCCAGAGTCATAGAAATTGCCTTGTGCATGAGCACAAGCATTGAAGAAAGGCTCTATCCACTAAGTAGGCCGCCCTACAGAAGATGGAAGAGGATTCAATAACTCTTGCTTCAACACCTCTATTGTGTCCTCCTCTTCTGTTCTGTCTACCTCAATTCCTTCAACTTCGGTCTTGCTTCCAGCTCCTGCCGCGAGGGTAAGTGATCCTCACCCAAAGAGGGTGTAGATGTTTATTGCTCCTTTAGTTGAGCTGCCCCTTCTAATGTCCCTTTTGGATATCTCGTCATTCTTGAAACTCATGGACATGCCAAATACCTTGGTGGTGTTCGTTGTAGCTTTCTCCTCTTCCTCTACGCCTTCTACTTCATCGTGGTGATCTCGTATCCCTTGATGAAGCGTAAAATGGAGGATGACCTTGCTAGCAATGGGGGTCGAAAGATGGGCTCACCTTCTTCAGAGGGTAGTTCTGTGTTGGCTTGTGTTGTCCTAGTGATGGAGGAAGCCTCGACATCCCCAAATTTTGTCACTGCTCCCGAGACAAATGGTGAGCCTGGTAGTGGATCTTGGGTGTTGCCTCCCTTTCCCATTGAGTTAACACATGGCACTCTTGTGAAGTGCATGTTTAATTCTGTGGATGAGGTCTTAGCCCTATCAGCGATTTTCAAAAATTGTTGACGTTCACCCCATAGAAATTGAATGGAGAAGACCTCGAGGGGCCTTCTTCCTTGGTTCTTATTGTAGGAGGGTCAGAGGGTTACCCCTTGATATTCTGCCCTTGCAGGCTCATCTACCCTCCCCGTATAATGATCTAGATTGGGAAAAAATGACCTCTTGGGTGATGAGGACTAATGGGCACCTCTTTATCTATAGAATAGATTGTGTGTGTGTCTATTGTGTTCCCCCATGCTTATGTTATGTGTTCCTGAATGACCCTTGTCACCCTTGTAGGTGCTTGAATATATGAGTGTTTTTGTGTCATAAAACTTCCTCTATTTTTTACATCATTCTTCCTCTATTGTGTATTGATTTTTGACAATTGGGGATGATGCAAAGCGTTAGGGGAATTTAGGCTTCCCTTCCATGTTGACGCAAATTTTTATTTTTATTTTGTTTTCATGTACTTTCTTCATATGGTCTGATATAGTAGGGGGTTGATGATGGTTCATTTATATACTATTATATCTATTTATCTATGTTTATGAGTTGCTCTGACCCTAAAATATTAGACCGCCCCTGTCCCTTGTTCATGATGTTATCATCTCATCTTTCTTTGTTCTTATCTTTTGTGCTTTCTTTGTGATGTTGTGGTGCTCATGTGTTGTTCCTCAAATGTGCAACATTACCACGATTGTACATCTCATTATGTTCTGCGGACCACAACATCACTTTTTCATTCTTTCTTTTCTTTCCTTAGGATGTCATGTGCCTTTTGTGTTTGGAACACACCATCCCAAGGGGGGGATATCATGTCACTTTGATTTTTAGAAAACACATTTGGTGGCCAATAAATCTTTTCTTGAAAATCTGTTCAAAATATTTTTCAAAAATTGCATTCCTCGACAAGGACCCCTAGCAGAATAGTTTTCCTTCATCATGAGTTCATAAAGAAAGAATTTGAAAAACTATCCTCCTCTGAGGGAGTACCTTCTCCTATGGGTGAAGTTTTGACCTTCCCCTTGCGAGGGGGCCTTCTTCCTTTCAAATTCCTTCATGAAGTGAACATCTTTCAAAAGGATTCCTTGATGTTGAATTGATTTACGAAAAAATACTCTTACACTTTCAAACAACGCATCCCTTGAGTGGACCCCTTTTTTCTTTTGAAGGGTTTCCAAGGGACCCCTTTGAAAGCTTCTCTTTCAATTTTTGACTATCTACATGACTCCCTATCTGCTTGCTTGCCTGCATGGCTGATTTTTTTTTTCTAACATGTTTTGTCTATGGATTAACATGTTGCTTTATAGGTGCGCCTATGAAGCTGCTTTCCAATATGACTCTGCAAAGTCCCTTTTGTTGGGCTTCCTTTAGGAGAGAGACTTAGAGGCACCTTCTTTGTAGGTTTGAGGACCTGTGAAGTGCTTGCATCCCACGGGATTTGTCTATTGTTGGTTTGTGGGCCTTCCCTGCACTTTGTTTGAACCTCCTTAGGAGAGAGTATGGGTAAAAGTACAAAGCTATGTCACACTTTCATCCAACTTATCAGCACAAGTGGATTTAAGTATTTCTAACTAAAAATATATTTTGGTCAAACATATGATCTTGTAAGATTAATTATCTATGTTAGAAATATCCACAACTTTTCCAACTAATTTTTTTGGCTAAATACATATGTAGCACCACTTTGTGACCAATTTACCAAAAAAGTAGATTTATTTGAAAAAATTGATGTTTTGACAATTTCTACTCATGTAAACAACATTTTAAAAAAAATATAAAAATACCCTTTTGTAGATCTATAAGTCTAGTTTTCAAATATATATATATATATATTTTAATAATTAAATTATTATTTATATTTTTCCTTTTATTTTTACTAAAAGTAGGTTATCAACAAAAAATATTAGGTTGATTACCATGACAAGGAAAAATAGTATAACTAATTATTTAAAAAAAAAAATATGATGCACTAGATAAAAGAATCTCTATTAAGAGGGTATAATTTTTTTCCATTTTAGATAAATAGATAATATGAAAGTTGACGTCCAATGGAAACAACAATGTTTTAATATGTGCACATTTTAATATTTATTTAAAAATGTATATATTTATCAAAATTGGAAAAAAATATATCCATGCACTAAACTTTCAAGTTATAAATAGACACAAAAAAATTGAAGGAAGAAAAGTAAAAATTACTATATAAAGGTTGACATCTCATGTGGCTTCAATTTTCAACATTTTTTCAGCAACAAAATTATAGTGTTAATTTCTAAAAAACTATATTCAAATAGTTTTTTATTTTTTTTTAAAAAATACAAGCATAAAATATAAAAAAAAAATATTTCATTAGTTTACATCATTTCAAAATTCAAAACATATATGTCACTTTTTTAGTGATTCAAGTTTAAAAGTTGGATCAGTGTTGGCCATTTCCTTTAAAAAGTGTGACACAACTTTGTGCTTTTACCCATACCTATGGAGTCATTTGCCTCCCCTACGCTTTCGAGCTTGTCGATTGCAGTTTGCTTCTTCGACGGTTCAAGTATACATTTCTAAACTCTTTCGATCTACTTTACCGAAAACTCATTGGCATTTATGTTTGCTAAAGTGGGGGAAAAATGTATGGGAGTGAATTTGCACCCCCTCTTGCAAATTCCCCTTTTACACCCTCCACCTTAGAAAAATAAAATCCGACCAAGTAATTCCACATCCTCATTCGTACCCCATCCACTTGACCAGTGCTTGCTTTTAGTGTCTGTAGGAGAATTTTTGTCGGGGATGCACGAATGTCTATGCAGTGTGCTGCCATCTTGATAGGATTCTTGGGTCTGGAATATGCAAAGGCATTACTTTCTCCATTGGAGATTAAACGTAACACCCATGTGCCTTCTTTCTGACCTTTAAATGACTCTTTTCCTCCCAAACCTTCTTCAAATGTCTATCTTTCACTTTCACCTCATCTCTTTAGCAATTATTGATCTCCTTCACGCTTCTACACACCAATTTGAGCATCTTCATACATTTAAGCTACTTGTTACACTATTAGCTTCATGTTTCCAACAATCACGACATCCTACACATCTACCTCAAGCTTCAGCTTGGTGTCTTGTGACACTTCTTTCAATGTTGTTGCAACTACATTGACTATACCATAGCTGTGGGCTTGCATTCCTCTCTCATTGGCTTTGAGTGACTTTGGTCGAGGGTGGTAACGCTTTCATATTAATTTTTTGTTAGATTTGAGTAGCTTAGTGTCTCTAGTAGTGCTTGGTTTTATTTTCATTCCAACATCATTGTCTTTATCATATTTATATCTCTCTATCTATCCGACTGTCCGTGGAGGTGGAAACATTATAGGGGTTTGACTATGGAAAACCCCTATACAACCCCAACATTTTTCCTCTCTTGTTGTGTGTAGGTTCGTGTTTGTGTGGAGCTTGCTGGAAAATTAGAATCTTCATGAGTTGTATTCTCTCCTTTCTCGTTCTTGTTGTTTCATAGTCATTTCTCTTGTTATTTATATCATTCCATCACTTTCCACTTTAGTCATCACTTTAAACCTTCTTTGCTAAGCTGTCAGTAGATTCCTGGTACTTTTACTATACTTTTACACTTTCTATTCATATAGATGCCAACACCCCTATGAGACGCCAACACGCTGCGCAGTCATCCCTGATCTACACCGCTGTCCTCTAGTAGAGAGCTATTCAAGATATAGTTTGGGTTCTAGAAACTTGTTCGTTTAGGCCCACCAAACTCTTGGGTTAGTAGAGTGATAAAAGTACTTGAGAGTTCTCTTCATTCTCTATTCTTGACCTTAAACACTTGTCCAACTTGAGGTAGACTAGGGAGCCTTTCACTCTAGGCTCTTTGTGACCTAGAGCCTTGGTGCAATTGGTCCCCCTCCTCTACAACATCATCTTCATTCATCATTCTTTTCAATGGGAAAAGATCAAACATCAAGAAAAATCTTACACTTCATGACCATCTTGCATCCTACTGATCCTATTCAACAACTAGATCTTATTGCTCCTATTATACAACCAAATCTCATGCAAGTTGAAGGTGAGAAATTGGACATTATTAGTAGTATGATAAGTTTCGTGTTTGAGAAAAAGGAAACACCAACTCAGTGGAGAAACATGACTACTGTTCTAGATAAAGAGGAATGAAAAGATAATCTTGCAGTTGGAAGACCATTATTACCACCTCCTACATGGAAATAGATAATCCTAGCTTACAAAACACCTTTTAAATAGAAAATCCCAAAAATAAAACATCATTCCATTCCATAGCTAGGGATCACAAAACTTCAACTAGGTCTTGGAATTGTTTATGATAACCATGATATCTCAACACAAAAAGAAGATGGAAGCCAACAAGAGTAGCTCAAGTGCACCAAAAACCAAGCTCACTAATTTGGAAACCAACCCATGGGGTTATAAACTAAGTTACCTTGCAACTCCTCAAAGAGAACCCTCATTTAAGGCAACATAAGACCAACCACCAAGTGGTGAGGAAGTACTCCTTAGACACCAAAACATGATTGATAGTCAAAATCAATTTCCAAATATCAATGACGTAATCATAGAAGAATACGATAGTGATGAGGAACTCACTAATGAAAAACTATTAGAATACTCTCAATATCCTAAGATGCAAAAGATTATGGACAAGATGCTTGGAAAAAATGACAACTCATATTTTCTCACATTAGCAAAAAGTGGTGTAAAATTACCCATTAACTTCAACATGGACATCCTAAAAGATCCTAATATTATTCCACTAGGAGATCAAACGGTAGTTAGACAAATTCCAACCAACCATGAATCCCAACATACCACCATTGTTTTCACAAAACAATGATGAAACACAACCCATAGATAACCCATTGTTCAGACCACCATCCCAAATTGAACAAGCATTTGTGGCACAGTAGTATCAAGGAAATACAACCCAAACCATACCATAACATAACACTATGCAAAACATAAAAAATATTTTAAAGGACCAACAAGGTGGTAACCCATCACAAGGGAAATACATACCACAATGCACTTCATACATTGACCCTTTGGTGCAGGTGCACCCAAGCAAGATCATGCCTCCATGAGGAAAATTTAGATTTTTGACTTAGGCTAGTTTATTTTATGATGTAATGAGGTTTTTAAGAACAAATTTAGCATGTAATAGGTCTTATATAGTTATTTTGGGGTTATTGGTTACATAATGTAAAAATTGTAAAAATTGACAAAATGTTGTCAATACAAAATTGTGAAAATGCAACAAAAAGAAAAATGAAGGAAGGTGAAGGGTAAAGGTAGTTGTAGGATCAGTTATAGGAATGGTTTGGTGTTTATAAATTCATTTTGAATCATTTAAAACTTTGAGGAAGGTTGGGGAAAGGTGTATGAAGAAGAATTTCAATTAAAAGTTCAGATTTTTTGTATTTTTCCTGATTTTTCTGTATTGCAGGTCATTGTACGGATATTTATTGTGCATAAAACCTCTCTCCTCCATTGGAAGTTGTATCCCCATGAATCTAGTTTATTCTTCAATTTTTTCATCAAAAAATGTTTTGATTTGTGTAAGTTATGAGTAAAATACTCCAGGGAGGTCAAAACCCTGGTTTAGGGTGGCAGCAAGCAATTAAAATTGAGTTTCTCCCAATTTACATGGTGGAACAACCTAAATTTTGTGTATTTTCATATTTTGAGGCATAAATAAGGAGGAATAGGCTGGGTAATTTGTAGTTTTTTTTTTTTTTTTTATGTGCATAATAGGCCTAGGTTGTTGATTTGGGTCAGTCTATTTTGGAAATCCTTATGTTTGAGATTTCTAAGTTGGAGATTGGGTTTGAGTCTAAAATTTGATGTTGTTTAAAGATTTTTGAGGAATATACAAGAATTTTTGGGCCTTATTCTCAGTTTTGGATACTTTGAATCAAGAAATTGTGAATGAAAGTTGAAGCCTCGTTGTGAGAGCGAACCAAGATTGTTGAGATCAGTCAAGTTGAGTTCTAAGATTGAGACTTTTCTTCCTTTGCTCTACATTAGTTTGGTATCAAAGCCTAGAAAAGGTTTGGGCAGAGAAAGAGTTTTTGTTTGTGGTTTTTTTAGTGATTGTGTGTTGTGTTTTTCAAGTTAAGTAAGAACCTGATTACCTAGGTGAGACAAAGAGAGTTGTGAAGCAAGGAGAGACTTGCTTGTGAAGATGTATATTTTGAGAAGGCATTTGCAGGTAGGGGAAGAAAGGAAAAAGAGAAAGAGGCAAGAAAAGTTTGATAGAGAGTTGGAAGCAAAGCAAGAGATGAGAAGAATTGAATTAGAGTTCCAAGCGTCCATGATGAAGATGGAACAATGGATTAAGAAAATGACCAATTGGAACTTGAAGATCAAGAAAAGAGTTACATGGCCCATTAGGAAGATTGTCAGAAGAAGAAGGAAAATGAAGAGAATAGAGGAAGAATCATTTGAAGATGCAAATGAAGAGTTCATAGATCAAGACACAAATGTTGCAGCCATCCCTAAGCATGAAGATGAAGGAGAAATAGAGATAAAGGACCTAATTTCTAAAGGAGAAGATATTGAGTTGGTGTCAAGATTGGATGAAGAAATGATCAAGGATGAATTGCTTTTGGAAACTTGAAAAGAGTTGAAGAAATATGGAAGTATTGCGATTGGAATAGTGTATCATTTCTTTGTTGTACTAATCTTTTGGATAGGGAACCATTTGCAAATAAAGTTGCAGGAGGTTGAAGAGTGGCAAAAGGAGATTGAAGCATACCAAGGCATGAAGAAGATGATTCACAAAGGAAAGACAAGGTGGAAACAAGTTGGCATTGACCAACTCAAAAAAAAAGTGAAGATGAAGGTTTCAAGGCACAAATACTACATGGAGGATTAGTTAATGATGTTATCCAAGAGGACTTGGAATCTTTTTGGTCGGAGAGAATGGTGTAGGTGCACCCAAGCAAGATCATGCCTCCATGAGGAAAATTTAGAGTTTTGACTTAGGCTAGTTGATTTTATGATGTAACAAGGTTTTAAGAACCAAATTTATCATTTAATAGGTCTTATATAGTTATTTTGGGGTTATTGGTTACATAATGTAAAAATTGTAAAAATTGACAAAATGTTGTCAATACAAAATTGTGAAAATGCAACAAAAAGAAGAATGAAGGAAGGTGAAGGGTAAAGGTAGTTGTAGGACCAGTTATAGGCATGGTTTTTTATTTATAAATTCATTTTTAATCATTTAAAACTTTGAGGGAGGTTGGGGAAAGGTGTATGAAGAAGAATTTTAATTAAAAGTTCAGATTTTCTATATTTTTCCTATTTTTTTGTGTTGCAAGCCATTGTACGGATATTTATTGGGAATAAAACCTCTCTTCCTCAATTTTAATTTTTATCTCCATGAATATAGTTTATTATTCAATTGATTTCATCAAAAAATGTTTTGATTTGTGTAAGTTATGAGTAAAATACTCCAGGCAGGTCAAAACCATGATTTAGGGTGGCAACACACAATTAAAATTGAGTTTCTCCCAATTTACATGGTGGAACAACCTAAATTTTACGATTTTTCACATGTTTGAGGCATAAAGAAGGAGGAATATGCTGGGTAATTTGTAGTTTTTTTTTTATGGCCTAATAGGCCTAGTTGCTGATTTGGGTCAGTCTATTTTGGAAATCCTTATGTTTGAGATTTCTATGTTGGAGATTGGGTTTGAGTCTAACATTTGATGTTGTTTAAAGAGTTTTGAGGAATATAAAAGAATTTTTGGGCCTTATTCTTAGTGTTGGATACTTTGAATCAAGAAATTGTGAATGAAAGTTGAAGCCTAGTTGTGAGAGTGAACCAAGATTGTTTGAGATCAGTCAAGTTGAGTTCTGAGATTGAGACTTTTCTTCCTTTGCTTTGCATTACCCTTCCAATAACTTACGATATCATCAAGGACAATTATCACAAAATCCACAACAAGGTTTACCATCAATGCAATACCAAGGTAACCTTCAATAAGTGTGTCTCAACCCAAAGAAGTGTGTCTTTGACGTGACTTCTGGAAAACTGTTGGGTTACATAGTATCAAGAAGAGGCATTGAGGTAGATCCCACCGAGGTAAAAGCTATATTAGAAATGCCTCCTCCAAGAATATTGAAGCAGTTAAGAATTCTAGAAGGTAAACTATAGTCCATTAGGAGATTCATTACACATTTGGTAGACAAGTGCCATCCATTCACCCATTTTCTACATAATGACATCACATTCAAATGGGATGGCAGATGTGATTAAGCATTCCAATAGGTCAAGGAGTACTTAATTACTCCACCAGTATTAATGCCTCAAATTCAAGACAAGGCAATGATCCTCTATGTATCTACAACACAAGAAGCATTAAGAGCTTTGTTAGCGCAACTGGATGACAATAACAAAGAAAGAGTGGTCTATTATATCAGTCAAACACCGATGGGCTATGAATTGAACTATTTAGTGATAGAAATAGCATGTTTATAAATTGTATTTGTGGCATAAAATTTGAGACAGTACATCTTAAACATACAAGTAAAACTGATATCAAAGGTGAACCCCCTAAAATATCTATTAGCAAAGGTAGCTCTAACAAGGAGGATCACTAAGTGGGTAATGATACTTAGTGAGTTTGACATAGAGTACATTAAAAAAAAAGCTATCAAAGGAAAAATCATAGCAGATAAACTAGAAGAAGCACCAATGGATGATCACAAACCTTTAATAACAAAATTTCCAAATGAAAGAATACTACTAATAGAATAGACAAGTCATTGGACCTTGCATTTTGATGAATCCCACACTCAACACAGCTCAAGAGCAGGTATCTTATTTCTCACACCACAAGGATATAGTATACCTAAGGCTTATAGGATTTCTTTTCTATGTACCAATAACATCTTTGAATATGAAGCACTAATCACAAGACTAAATATGGCCATAAAATGGAGGATAAAGGAAATATAGGTTTATGGAGATTCCCAACTAGTCATCAGGAAAGTAAATGATGAATATCAAATAAAGGATCACAAGCTTATGCCATATAAAAGAATGGTGGATAGTCTCAAATAGTACTTTGTCATCATCACCTTTAAATAGGTTCCTAGGATAAAAAAAAAAGCAACTCATGCTATGGCTGCAATAGGTTCACTTCTCGACATTCCACAAGATATTCTAAAATATGAATTCCTTGTGGAGCAAATCCTTATACTAGCATTCAATATCTTAGAATCCAAATTGGTTTGTGATGTTATTGGTCCTAACTCACCATGGTACCAAGATATGTTTAATTATATCCAGCATGGTATCATACCTCTTGACTTAATGGAAACTCAAAAGAAAACCTTTGTTCATAGAACATCTCGATTCACCATCTTAGGAGATACCCTATACAGACGAAGTCTAGACAAAATATTACTTCGATGTGTCAATGTGGAAGAAGCATAAACTACTTTACAAGAAGTGCATGAAGGTATTTGTGGGTCTCATGCTAGTGGACCTAATATCATACAAAAATTACTGAGAATAGGGTACTATTGGCCCTCAATGGAACAACAATGCATTCATTTATCAAGAAGATACCACCAATGTCAATAACATAGTGATATTGTTCACGTACCAACACAGGAACTGAGACCTATAACAACACCATGACCTTTCTCACAATTGGAATTAGACTTGATAGGTAAGATAGCTCCTGCTTCATCCAATGGGAATAAGTTTATTATCACCACAATTGAATACTTCATAAAGTGGATATAAGCAATTCCATTAAGTTACATCATAGGGAAACAAATATCCAAGTTTATCTTGAATTATCTAATTTGTCAATATGGAATTCCCCAAACTATCATAATGGACAATGGAACCCCATTCAAAAACCAAGATGTTCGTGAGCTTTATTCCAAGTTTTCTATCCAACACCAATTCTCAACACCCTACTATCCCTAAGGAAATGATTAGGCTGAAGCATCCAATAAAACCATTCTAAAAATATTGTAAAAGACTATCAATGATGTCGACCGTGATTGGAATTTACAACTAAACCCAACCCTATGGGCTTATTGAACCAAAATTCATACACCTACAAGTGCCACACCTTTTTCCTTGGTCTTCGGATCTGAAACAGTCTTACCTATTGAAGTTGAAATCCCCTCACTGCGAATATCCCTGAAAGGCATGGTCAGCAATGAGGAATGTTGGGTGTCCAAATTGAATGAGTTGGAACTCTTAGATGAAAGACGTTTGAGCACATTAAAACATCTCTAGGTTTATTAGAATCGGCTCAAACGAAGCTACAACAAAAAAGATCAAAAACAAAATCTTTCATGTTGGTGACCTAGTACTAAAAGAGAATCACAAGATCCAACTAAATCAAGATGGGAAGGGGAATTTTGAACCAAACTGGTTAGGTCCTTTCATCATCACATCAAGCTATGGCTCTAAAGCATATCAATTGGCTACTCCTGGAGGAGAACCTTTAGTCGAACCACTAAACAATAGCCATCTTAAAATGTTTTATACTTGAACACATTAGAGTATCTAAGCAAAAAAGCAAAAAAAGAAAAAAATATTAAAAAAAAAGAAAAATAGTAAAGAGAAATAAAATGTTCTTTAAGTGAAAACCACTTTGTGGCACTTCTAGGACAAGTATCGTAGTGAAAACTTGGCAAACAAGCACTACGTTTGAATAAGACCTACATCTTTATCTATCAACACTATCTAAAGAAGCCACCCCATTCGTCTCATAATAAACCATGCAACCAATCATGGCTCGATGATTGATCAAGTGTTGAACCTTGTTGTGCCATCAAAATTTGTCTCCCCTAATGAAAGCAATCTTGTCTCAAAATGGGGGAAACTTCCTGTATGTGCAAGATCATGATGGGCCAAAAAGTGGCAATATGATGGGTATGTGGCTAACCTTTTTTTAACCCAAAATTGATGAAACAAAAGGGTTTTTAAAGGAGATTCTCATCTTTCAACCAATATAAACTATGCTTTACTTTGAATTTAATAAGCAATTATTATTCATTTTCTATTCAAATTATGACTAAAGTCCTTATTGATAGGCTGATTAAAAACATCTATAGCTTTCAAATGGTATCACATTTTTGAATCAAAACATGCATCACATTCTATGTTTCATATACTATAGGATTAAAAAAAGAAAAATTGAATTTCATGAAGTTTGACCAAGTTAAGGTGGTTAGACACATGAGTTTTAATATTTTTAAAAGTTGTAATAAAAATCATAATTAATTATTTACTTGGGAAAAAATTACAAAAAAATATGCATCTAATCGGGACATGAATCCTCTACTTATATCTAGAATCTTATAAAAAATTATTATCATTTTATTGTGGTTAGGTGGTCGACTGACACCTACTTCTATTTTTTCCCTAAAATTTAGGCACTACATTGAAATTTCAAATTTTCACCAAATAGATTTTTGTTTTTTAAACAAACCTAGTAGTTTAGAAACTACATTCAATTTTCTACAAATTCTATTCTTACATATTTTTTAAATAATATAGATAACTTATTCAAATTTTTACGCCAAGTTTCCTAACTCTAATTTTTTCTTTTTTTTGCCACTTAAGGGCCTATTTTTTCCATGATGATTCGCACATACCCTTCCTGAACCCAGGTAGCGAATTGGATCCTTGTAAATCCCATCACGGTAAAAAAAATCAGCAAATCAAAATATCTATAAAACAAAAAAAAATCAAAACAAAGTCAAAAACATCAAAAATCCCAAAATCATTTTATACTTTGAGTGAACACCAGTCAAACTACATGGTCTCTGTGTGTATAACATAGGCAAGTATTATCTTTGATCAATTTCTAAGGCCTTAGGTCAGTCCCCTTAGGTGTCCATCATGGTCTTTTAACTTAGTCAAAATTCAAACTTCAAAAACATTCAAAAAATAGTAAAAGTAAAAAAAAATGTTCTTATCAAACAAGCAAACTATGAGCCTCTGCATGGATAATGTAGGCAAGGCCATCATAACTGATGATCTCATGAGTACCTAGGTTAGTCCCCCAAGAACAAAAAGAAAACATTCAAATATCTTATCAAAATCTAAAAACATTCATAAAATACAGAAAAACTCCAAAAATAATGTCAATCAATACAATCGAACTACGATGTCTCCGCATTCATCATGTAGGTAAGGCTAATCTCTAATCAGCGCCTGAGGCACTAGGTCAATCCCTTTAGGTTCCCCTATTTGTTTCTAAATTTCCTAAAAAACAACAAAAACAACATCAAATAAACTTAGAAAATCAAAAGGTCACTTATCCGCAATAAACTTTCCATTCACAATAAACAATCATCACCTTCAACCTTTGACGAAGCAAACAACAAACAAAATAAACATAGAATTCCAAAATTCCAAAGTCAAAATTGAAATGATTGGACTACAATCAAATTAAAACAATGCCTAAAGTATAGACTACCATACCTATTTGAGAATCATTATCAGCAATCCTAAGCATGAGTCTTAACGGATAAAACATTCCTACAATAGACATCATCAATGGATCTCATCATGAAACATCAAAACAACTATGGCAAGTGATACTGGAGCATTATTTATCTTTGTATAGTCTTATGTTTTTTATTTATATTAATAACACATTCCCAAGACCTCATGAGGATGTCCATAAGGATTTAGAGAAGAAGGAATGGTAGCATTAACTATCAATTTTTGTTTGTTTTGTCTGTTATATATTTTTGTGATGCTACCACAAAGAACACTTGCTTTTTTATGTGTATGGAAGTTGTTTTAAGACAATTCGTATAGCAATTGCATGTTAGGTACTTCATACCTCTATGTAATTGGTCTAAAATGTTTTAACACAACTCAACTGTATACTCTAACAAGGTTTCTATATGTCTATATGAGCAAGAATATTCTTTGTGTGTTGAGGTCCACACAATGGATACAACGCAACCTCAGTTATTAATACCCTGGTGCATTGTGTTTGTTTGTGTAGACACCTGAATTTGACCACCCCCACATGGTCAAATTCACCTCCTTTATTCCTCGGTCTTAGTTCCTTCATCTGTGTTAATTAAATAATTTATTATTTAATTAATATTCCCCTTTTCTAATGTCCCTAAAGTCTTTAATTAAAATAATTAAATACTTTATCCTTTATCCCCTTTCCTCTCTAAATTAAATAAATACTCTAATTTATTTAATTTAGTCATTTTCCCTTTATGAGTTTAAATCAATTTTTAAATTCATTTATTTCTCTCTCTTTGTCCCATCCTCCATAATTTTCTCTAACCTAGATTAATTTAATTAATCTGTAATTAGGATGTGCACACCCCTAATTATGATTAGGGTCGCATCCTCCATAATTCCCCACTTGTCCCTAATTCCTCATTAACTAACTTAACCCTCTGTTTGCACAACTCTAATCACCTGATTAGGTCAACCTAATCCCCATGCCATTTATGGCATGGGTCCTAAGTCAACTTCATTTATTTCTTTCTCCTTTTGGAGAAGGCAACCCCTTCCCCATGTGAATTTTAAATTCACATTTATTCCCTCTAGGCATTTGAAATATTTTTTAATTCTTTCTCTCATCCCCATGTGGATATTGAGGAATTTTTAATTCCTTACATATCCCATCACCCACATAGGGACAATGACCTCCTTTATGAGGAGATCTTGTCCAAATCCCTAGGTACTATGTAGTACCTCCACCTAACCTCCCTTTGACACCTCACTCTCCACATGTCAAGATGTGAGGGCTTGTGAGTTCTCAACTCACCCCAACCCTTGATCTTGTCCACTGTGGCTCCATCTTGACCCTCCATTTTCTTAGAGGAACTTCCCCTAAAAATGGAGGAATTTGACTTCATTTGCATCATCCACATTTTGCAATCAAAACTTGAGCACGCATCCAAGCACTCTAATAACCATCCACCATTGTTGCATCCTTTGAGCTCATAATTTGCATCCATCCAAATACTCACTTGCATCATTACATTCTCCATCACTCCATGATCATATAGAGCTAGGTCTCATGTTTTTTTGCCACCAAAGGAGCACACATAATTGAAATTAAAGGGCCAACCAAAGGAGACAACTCAAACAGGGTAAAAATTGTTATTTCTCATGCATTTTGTTTTGGTTAAACTAGGCTAATCTCAAGGTGATTGTTTGTGTTCTTTCCTTTGCATTTCTTTTAATTATTTTTCACTTTTAGGGATAGAAACACTTGCACACAGTTTCATACATAAAAAAGGATTGTTAAAAGATACAAAGTCTCTATGAAAGCAAAAGAAAAACTCATCAATAACTAACAACATCAAATTTCTATCCATCTCTAAATCATCAAAAAATTCTTCTAACTAACAACTCTATCCTGCATCTCAATATCATTAGTACCACATATATCCTGCATCCACAAATTCATTAGTACACATCATGACCATAATAAAATGATGAAATATCACACGTCATGTATAATCATCCATCACATACATATGGCATCATCACCCATCACGTACATAATATATCATCTTTCATCACATAGATATATAAATCATTCATCCATAGCATATGCATACATCAAAAAAATACAAAAAAACATCATTGGACAAATATAAAGGTCTCAATGCTCTGAATGCTACCACTGCCACACCAGAATCCTCGTGAGCCCCCCAAGCGGACTCCTCCCATGTAGTGCATCTAAAGATGGCCATATAATCATCGGTAGTCCAAGTCTAGCACTTTCCAAACTATCTCAAAACTCTTTGGTAAATATCTCTCAAGTAATAGATCTGAACGACCAATCAAGAAATGAGTCTACCTACAGTAGACTAGCTGATCTTGATCATTTGGCCAAGCCTCACAATCCCTGCATGGGCGCCATGTGAAATCTGTAAAATCATCAAAAACTTCCCTCCAATAAGACAATCTACCAGGCTGAGTGTAATGAACATAGTCATGATACTGATAAGCATAAGGATCATACACATACCTATTCCACATACCCTCTAGTTGAGTGATGGAAATCCTCTCCCAAGCCCAAAAATGTAACAAACTTACTCCAGTGGATATATTACTGCCAGCTTGGTACACAACCTCATGCATATCTTTGTACAAGTGGGCCATCACACACTGACCCCAAGCATACACTATAGCCTCCTCCGTCATTTGCTTGATAATGATGCCTCAATCAACAGGAAGCCTCTTAGCCCTCCTACTGGGCATCAGAGGTCCAATGATAATACCTGCTAACATAGGAACCATAGGATCGACACCATCACAAAGAGACCCCCAATCAATCTCGGAATCAACATGCAAATCCTCCAGACCAAGTAATCTCTCCATCATTGCGGTACCCATTTGAACGTCATACTCAATGAGCTCACCATGAATATGGATCATAAGAATCCTCTAGACATCCTCCAAAGTGATGGTGCACTCCCTAGTAGGCAAATGAAATGAAGAAATCTTAGAATGCTACCTCTCCACCAATGCAGTCATCATGGTTTGATGAACCCTAAGCAATGGAAAGTGAGCAATATAATGTAAACCAATAACATCGATAAATTCTCTTTGTGTATCATCGAAATCGATCAACTCACCCATCAATCGAGGATGTCACTTTCGCATAGACAACAACTTAAGGACAACCTACAACCATTCAACACGCAACATCAAGATTTTTGGGAACTTCAAACTAAAACTAAACATGACAAATTGGTCATTTTGGAGAAAAATTGAAAATTTTCTTCGCAATAATGAGCATATTTGTTAATAACGCCCAAATTTCTAGCAATAGCACACATTTTTGGTAATAGTGCCAATTCTTGGAAAAAAGCACTAAAATTTTGCAAAAGCACCAAAATTTGGCAACAACGTGCACATTTTCCAAGCAATAGTGCTAATTTTTTTCAAAAGCGACCTTCCAAAAGGTCAATAGCACCAAAATTAGGCCAATAGCAAGAAAAAAACTAAAAGTTCACTATTGCCTAAAAAAGAGTTTGAACATTAATTACGAAGATGAAAAAGGATGAAAGTGAAAATTAAAGGCATACGTACTGGAGCCCCTACACTAGTTGGCCATTGGTATAATTTGAATACCTCTGACCTATGTGGAACTCTTGGAACTCAAGGCATCGTGAATCATTGTTTGCAAGAGAAAATCTCACAAAAGCTCTAGAGGCAAGAAATTTTCAAATCAAGGAGTGCAAATGAGGGGTAATTTCAACCTAATTTACCATTTAACCCCCCTAAACCCTTTTTTTTAAACCTTGGAAACCATCCTAGGTCAAAATTAGGAGCTCTCAGGAAAATTTAAACTATAAACGAAGGCCCTATGGCCTAACTTTTTGACCTCTACACATCTGAACTATAATGAAACCTTGTCATGAGCCTGACCAAAAAATAACTTTATCTGACCAACCTTTTGAGGGGGCAGCCCAACATTGTACTATCTTTTCGCTAATTGTCGGAGCATAGTGGGGCATAATTTTTTCCAATTATGATCTTAACATCGAATTCTTTGAAACAAAGCAACCAGTACTTTGTCTCAAAGAGGGGCAAAATCTAGACATGTAAAAATGACCTAATGCATATCACACATCCTAAATGATATTTTTTCATCATCGACATCATTAACACTTAATATCACTACATTTCACATCATTTACATCAAAAACCCTATTTTCCTCTATTAATTGAATAGTCTTTAAATTATTTAAATAATTACTATTTCACCATCAATCTGAGTTTATTTCTCTTGATTAATTAAATAATATCAATTATTTAATTAAGTCTCTAATATACCCTATTCTCCTAAATCAATTAAATTATTATTACTTAATAGTTTAATTAATTCACTTTCCCCTTTCTAAACATGAATAATTAAATTAATTATTCAAACCTCATTCAAAAAGGTCAACAAAACAAATACAAATTTATTTGTTAAAGTTAAACATGACTTGCACGTTCAACTCAAAATAGTAATTAATTAATTACCCTCACCCCCTTTTGTCATTGAGCAAATCACGACCACTGATTGCTCACTCTGATTGGCCAACTGATTCATCTATTTCCTAACTGATTCATCCATTTACTAACTAACCCATCTATTCTTCAATCCCATTATCTACTCAATTGGATTTCCTCAATTCCATAGATTATGCAATCTAAATCCTCTGATTATGCAATTAACATCCTTAATTAGATCAATCATAGAAGGTAATTGAGCAATCTATTTCCTCTCAACGGTTCTCAACTGTTGATCGGGATTTTGCATTGTTGTAATCTTGCACGTTCATCTCAAAATAGGAAATCTATAAAATAACCTTCTACCTTCTCACAAATCATCTAGAATTTACATAGTGAAGCACTGTACAATTATCTCTTGAGCACGTTACGAGTTATCATCACATTCTAGTTCAACATTTTGCACACATTGAAGCTTTTGCAACACATAATGGAGGCTTTGCATTGATACAAACACAATTCAACATCAATGTGAATACAACTTCGACATGGTATGGTAAGATTTGGTTGTTTTGGATTCATTTAAGGTTCTTAATTGCTTATTTGATTGAATTCCAGACTTTCAATTTACATTTCATGAGTAATGGGTTTAGGGATCTTAATCTTGTTTGAATTCATTTAATTCATTTTCTTTCTATATGCTTCATTCCCCCCTTACAACATATTGAAATGAAAAATAGAATTATATTTTATTAATATTTCAATTCTAATAAATTTAAAATTAGTTTTACTTTTCTATTTAATTATTTATTAACTTAATAAGTTCGTTATTTATTATTATTATTATTATTATTTTTATATTTTGATATATTTTGTCTTTACATTTAGTTTATCTACTCAATATTTAACTGACTTAAGTTTTACATTTATTTTAATTATTTATGTCTTATAAAATTAAAAAATAATTAATAATTATTAGAATAATTTTAATTGATAATTAATTGTCTTATTAAAAATTTAATTATTGTAGAATAATTATATATTTTGATTTTTTATTTTAATTTATATAATAAAATAAATTTAAAACTTAAAATCTAAATTAAAAGTTAGAGAAACTAACTTTTGATTAGTCATTTCATGCCAATAGTCCAAGGATAACACATGTCCCTAGGGAGTTATGCTCAAGGTAGCATGTTTTTGATACAATAAGCAGCATTTACAGGGTGTTGTACCCTTTACACGGAGAGCCACAAGGGCCAAAAAGATCAAGTCCAAAAAATATTAAAAACTAAGCAAAAAAACATACACAACAAACCAACAACCGATAGTCCTACAATGCAACAACATCAGATTAAATAGCCCAGTTCTAAGATAGGAGATTAACAACATCATCCCCAACCCAATCGAGGCCTTCTTTAGCATTCTTCTTGTCTATTTTGTAATTCATCACGACAGAGAGGGTGCTGGTAACATAGTGGACCAACTTGATAGTGAAACAGGTCAAGCCATTAAACTTCTTGTCCATCTTTCAAATTCTTTCTTGTAGCACATGGAGCTCCTCCCCATAATCCGTAGCCTTCTCAATATTAGTGCACTCCACATCTAGAGGGTTTGAGGATTGGGAGGCTGAGTTCTCCTTATGCACTTTGCTAATACCAAGAATGGTGTGGGGCCCTCCAACATACTTCTCCTCCTCATCCCTAGAAACCTCCTCATCCCTACAATCTTTGCTATCAGACCGCTCCTCATCCGTATCCATGTCATTAACTTGCACTTTCTTGTTATTTTTAGCCACCCTACTAGACCTCCTGATGATGGGATTTTCACCACCATTCACCACTCTAGCAGCAACCACCGTGTCCCCCTTAGAGTCCCTACCCACAACATTCTTTCCTCTGTTGTCCATGGCTAGAGGCTCCATCAAACCCTTCCCCTCATCCTTAACTTTATTTTTAGAGGTAGATTTGCTAACAAACTTGGAAGGGGCATCCTTAACCTCACATATACTAGCCGGAACACTAGTCTGGGCAATCCCCACACTCCCCTTAAGCTTCTTGGTAGTAGGTTTAGGCTTATGAGTTTTAGTGGCAACCAGAGGGGTTTTCCTAATGGGACCTTTGGACTCAACTGGGGAGATATTGGCCACAACAAGGGGTACAATTTCCTCAACACAGACAAAAAAATAGGTTTGAATGGGCATAACACAAGATGGAAGTGGTAGAGCCTCAAAACGAGGCCTTGGTGGAGCAACATGGGAGGAGTATCCTCAGGGTTTAGGCCAACAACCTCAATAAATTTTTCAATAGATCTCTCTAAATCCTTAAGTAAGAAAAAAGCAAAGCTTAAAAGAATTTTGTGCTGGAGGTGATTTAAAAGAGGGAAGTGATAGAAATAGTAGGTTTTGTATCTACCTTCAAGGGTCATGTTCTTCATTAGGGCAAGGAAAACTGGGTCCCAAGGCTACAGGAGAGCCTCCCGCTCAAACCCTGACTAGTTACGAACCGGTTTCTCATTACCCACAAAGAAAACATTTAGGCTTTCGTTATCTTGGGCCTTATTATGCTTCAAGTACTTCTTACTAGTACACAACAACCCCATCGCTTGCATAATCACCTTCTCATTCACTTTGAAGGAAACACCACCCATGGTAACCCTTCTATCTTTCCAAGAATTTTCAAACTATATAGATAAACTAGGGTCATGACCCACCAAACTTTCCATCAGAGGAGCCAACCCGCCTTCAACACAAATATGCCACACCAACGGATCCGTGCAAAATTTCCACAATTGTTGAGCTTCATTCACACCCTATCTCCACCTATTATGCCACTTTTCACATGAAAGAAATAAAAAACTTGTGATAGCAAAAGGTTAGAGGAATTGGTTAAGTGAAAGGTCACCTGGACACTTAAGATTTTAAGCCAAACAATGTAGTCCTGGGCAATCAAAGCAATGTACAAAACACACGCTTGAGGACTTAAATCCCTAAAGGTAATCTTGGTGATCTCATTAATGAAAATCTTCAAACACTTGTAGCTAGGTAAGTAGGACATGATGGGAATGGAAGGTTTTCCTTCCATGATATTATTACACAGAAACCAAAGTAAGATGGCCATGGGACCAAATTTAGAAACACCTAAGATCTCAAATTTTAGTAAAGGAGGAAAAATAGTGGAATAGATAAGACCAATTAAAAGCTTTATCTCATAATTATTAGTCACATCAAAATTAAAATAAAAAATCTTCATGGATATAGGATAGATTAGCACAATCCCCAAAAGGAGATTACGTAAGGTACGAACCAGTTTGGCCTTAATCATAAAGTACTCTCCATAATTCCTCATAACGACCTTTTTAAAAATAGACTCCACCCCATTATTCAAATTTTTCCACTTTTAAGACACCTCAACATTCACACCCATCCACATAGCCCATAAGACAAGAATGTGGACCCCCCATAAGGCCCATAAAATTGCATAATTAGTTATTATCATGGATCAAATAAGGGCTTTTGTCCTTAATGATTAAATCTTGAATACCTGGTGGTAGGTTTCCCAAATTACGTCAACACTTAGAGATTTTCCAATGTGTGCCAAAGTTGGCTAAAGCATCAACCACTTGATTACCCTCTTGGTAAATGTGGGTAGTAGTCTTCAAATTCAACTTAGACACAAAAAGCTTTATGTCTAATAAAATGTCTTTAGTACTCCAACCGTTAATTTTCCAAAGTTAACATCATTAATGATAGACTTAGAATCACCTTAGATATGAAGGTTCTCAATCCCCATAGTAATAGATAATTGGATTCCCTTTAGCAATGCTCTAGCATCCGAGAATCATGAAAGTTGGATTATAATTATACCCCCCTCCATTTTGGCTTTTATTACGTGCAATGTTCTTCATTATGTTGTTTATGTTTGTACTTTGACTATGGTACTTGGTTACTATTTGATTGCAAACTGTAAAGCGATATGAATGTTATATTTTGATGTGATCGTATTTTACTTTGATGTTATCATTATGGCATGCTTTGGATTAGCTTAGCAGATATTGAATTAATGATGCTTTATGCTTTTGATCATATTATTGATGTTAGAATCGTCAGTTAGTAATTATGTATTGGTGAAGAGGATGGGATTGTACCACTCGTTTGTGAGTGCCCTACAATTCTGAGATTTCCTCTTCACGGTGTGTTTTATTATATTATATATATGCATGTTCGATATACTCTTTGTTTGCAGGTTGACAGGTATAGGACATCGACTCCACCTAATTTCACAGGTTGGCGTGTCCATTGATAACGGTATTTGATTAGGAGATAGTAGCTGGTTTTCATGCCAAGTCATCACCTAGTCATAGTGTACATCCTTCGGGTTTTAATGCGGGTTAAGTTGGCTAACTGTGGCATCTCTTCTTGATTTCATTTAATTACAAGTTGGAAAAGGTAAATAAATGGCTCTATGTATTTAAGTTGTTTATTAAATTTATCTGGTTATAATGTTATAAATGTTATTTAATTTATTAATTACTTTAATTTAATTAATAAAATGATATAATATTGGATTAGATTTATTTTATTGATTAATTAAATTAATTGTGTTGAAATAAATCAAGTTATTCATTTTGGAAATTATAATTGTTAAATTCTTTTTGAAATGAAAAATTTAAAAGTGTTAAAGTTTTTTGAAAAGAAAATTTTTAAAGTTAAATTCTTTTTTGGAATTTAATTTTTAAAAACATTTGAATTCGTGCAGTAAATTTTAAAAAGAAATAAAGTCATCAATTCGAAAAGAAAATTGTTGCTTTTTTTAAATTTTCAAAAGGAAAAAAACTCCAAAATAGATAGAGGAGCAATAACTATGGTGGATGGGATATTTTAGGGTATATTGACCAAATTTGGTGAAAAATAGAAGGAGAGTTCATTCTTGAAAATTTGGGTTGTGAGGAAGAAAGAAATGATTCTCTCTTATTGTGGATGCACTTGGGATTGGAGTGAAGGTTTGAAAAGGTTTTTGAAAGAATTGGAATTGCAACTCAACACCAAATTCTCCTTCAAGCTTCAAATAGGTTTTTCTTGTTTCTTTTATTGTTTTGAAAATTTGGTTTTTAGTTTTGAAAACTTGTTTTACGCAGAAGCATTTTTTGAAAACCCAGTTGAAATCTTGAAGAAATTTAGATATTTTTTTTGTAGAAAAACAAAACTTGCAATTGAAATCTTCAATCTTAACAATAGAAAAATGGAAAGAAAAAAAAAGAAATTAGAAACTTTTATGTTTGGATTTGAAAATATTAAGGGATTTGGAAACACGAAATTAGTTCTTTGAGAATTTTTGTGGGAAATTTTTTCCCAATTTTAAGCTGTTAAACAAGTAGGAATATATATATATATATATATATATATATCTTATACCTCATATGGGGTTATGCTTATCAGAATTTTCTTTTAAAAATTTATTACCGAGAAATTTATTTTTCTGCAAAAAACTGTGAAAGCGAGTTACGTGACTTTGTTAATGGTTTTAAAAATAAAATCTATATAAATAAAAAATGAAGTGAGGAGCTAGGGGCTGCCCCACGGTACCCCATGGGAGGCTGACTGTAGGTAGCATGCTTACTTTGCCTTCCTGGCAGTACCTTTGCCCACCTAGCACCCCAAAGGAGGCTGGCATTGCTTGTGGTGCTATCTTTGAAATTTGTCTGTGACCAATGGTATTCGTTTGTTTTTAATTTATATTATATAAAATTATAAATATATATGCTGCTCTATATATATATATTATATATACTAATTATAATATATATTATAAATATATATATATATATATATATGTATATATGTTATATATATAAAAGTATATGTATTGTATTGTATTTTGTTATTATTTAAATATATATATATATATATTATATATAGTATATATAATATACATAATATGTATAATATACATATATTATATATTTTTAAATCATTGGAATTTTATTTTAATTAAGTTGGAATATATAAAATGATTTAAATAAAACATATATTTAAATAATATTTAAATATATGAATTTTAAAATGATTATTCTATTGTCATAGATTGAAATAAAATGGACTTTACAATAAATGACTTTATTTGAAAAGTTGATTTTTATTATTATGTGTAATTGGAGAAAACAAAATTAAATTATTAGCTTAAGTCCCTTAACGTTGTCAATATAATTTTAATTACTTTTGAGTAGTTGCAAATAAGGTTAATTATTCTTATTTGGTTACATGTAATATGTTATCGCCTTGCTTGGATTTAGGAAATCCTAAAGTAGGATAATAATTTGTCTATTTTGTCTTTCCGTTATGAAATCTCCCTCTTTCGTGATGTTGGGAAAATGAAGTTATTTGTCATGTAAGTCTTCCAGATGGGGTTTTTAATTGTTTGGGGTTGTCGTAATATGTTAGTCAACCTCTGTATTGCCTTGGGTAGTGCGTATAGTTGTATCCTATTGTTTTACCTAGTTTTCACGAATGGGGATGGTTGGTGCCTCCTTTGGATTAGGAGTGGTTTATGTGGTCTGTGCCTCCTTTGGACGAAGTGGATTATGTGTTTTGTTGCCTCCAAGTGTTTGGAGTGTGTTTCGTTAATTGTTGCCTCCTTGGATTGGAGTGGTTGTCTTATCTAGTTTACCCATTGAATTGTGGTTTTGTATAGCGTATGTTGTCGATAGGAGAGTGGCTCTTTGTGGGGGTCTGACACACAAAGGGGCGCCAGGGTAACTCACTTAGGGTTTAAGTAAGTGATAACTTAAAAAGAATTAATGAAAAACTTTCAGACTAATTAAGATAATGAATGCCTCTCTCATGACTCATGCACTTATCAAGGCTTGAGATGAGACGAGAAGCACAGTTTGTATGAGGGTCCGGTGGCTGGTAGAGGCAAGCCAGGGTAACCCACGATGGGGGTCTGGTAGCCTAGGAAGGTTGAGCCTGGGTAACTCATAGCAAATGATGTGTGACACTCTCTCTATGTCAACCAGAAGTCAGTTTGTTGTACTACGTAGATGATCATTGTTCTGGAAGCATTGCCTTAACCATTGTGTTAAGTGATATTGTGTTTGTAGTGATTGGTTCAGTTATGTATTAGCCTGTGTCTAGAGGTAGATGGTCTTGTATAGGAATTCCTTGTTACTATCTCCTAGCACGGGGGGTGAGCCTTCAGGTATCACTTGGTTGGGTGGAACATGCACCTTATTCCGTTGGGTTTTCTTCTTGTTCTTGTTTGTGTGGGAGATTTCGGTTGGAGAGCTCGTGGGATCCAGTTTCATTTCATACTTTATTCATTTTCAGTTGAACTTGTAATTTATTGCCCCTCATTTGTTATCGAGGTGGAAGATGTAATTTATAACCATGCTTATTGGATTTACCTCATTCGGGGAATGAGAGTTGTAATCTTATTGTTAAATTATGTTATTTGAAATCATGTGGTATCCTTTATTCTTTGATGTAATTTATCATGTATGGAATGTATGCATTCTTAATTCTTTAAGTAATTAAATGTTATGTTTTCAATTCATGTTTCTTGTTTGGGTTTTAAAGTAACCTCAGTCTCATAAACCTTAGAGGTTGTTGCAATGGGTAGTGAACTTGCATGTTATTGTACTTAAAAAAAAAAAAATTATTAGCACATTTGAGTAGTTAAATTGCAGCTTCCTCTAGGGTTGTGTGAGGGGTTACACTAATCCCCGGAGTAACCAGCCATAAAATTTCCCTTGCAATCTTTGATAACACCTCCTATGCTAGCTTTTCTCGGGTTTCCTTTGGCCACCCCATAAAAATTAAGTTTAAACCAACCATGGTCCAAATATTTCTAGATAGTGTTCCTTCTAGCCAGGGATCTAGAGTTTCCATAGGAATTTCCATCAAGGTTTTGATGCCAAGCTTTGGCCATAATAATTTCCCTCTTAGTTGGACCTTTATCTGAGATTTTCCCTTTAAAAAGTGAGATGTTTTATGTGATGAGCTAAGATCCTATACCAAACATCTCCTTCGGGCTCATCTCAAGGATTTGGATGCTCAAGGCAACATGTTGTTTGATTAAGGATGTGATAATTCACTTTTAAGATCTCTTCAGTTTACGCATTGCACACTTAAGGAGCAAAATTGATATTTAAAAAAATCTAATAATTACAATTATCTACATTCTATTTTTTCAAAAGATTGTGAATTATTTTATTATAAAAAATATATTTAATTGAATATGTATTAATATTATAGATTTAACGTTCTCCAAACCTATGAAATTGAAGTCTATTGAAAGTTACCAAAAAATACTAAAAACTAATTTAGAATTTTTGTATCAGATACGTTACTTCAATATATACAATATTGTACATAGGCTATTATGGAATTGAAAACAATCAAGAAATCTAGTTTAGGTTATGTAAAAGCAATCCAATTTTAGCTTTAGGTAAATTACTTGAATATATATAACATTTGAAAAAGGTTGTGTTGAACAAATCAATTTATTGAACGAGATCGTAGCAATATAAGATATAGAATTGATATTATTTTTGAAAATCTAGAATCTTATCAAATAAACATTTACCAAATGAAAGGAAAAACTAAGACCCGATGCAAAAAAAAATGACATATAATTTAGAAACATCAAAATAGATTTCAAAAATTATAATCATATCAACATAGTTTCAAATTAGTGGAATAGTTTTAGACATTGAAATAAAACCAACATTAATTTACTTTATAGACAATAAAATTGTCTCTAAATCTTCAGAAAAAGTAGATAATAGTTTTTTAAACAATTAAATATCGTGATAAGATTTAGTAGTGCCTTGTTCACAATTATGCCACTTTGGTTCATGTTTTCTTTAACTTGAAGGTCCAAGTTTCTTGTCTTCAAGTTGCAAAGCATTAGAACTTGCAATGAATTTAAAAAGCTCATATTATTTCACTGACTAAAAATACCATTAATAATGTTAGGATGATAGTTAATTTGCATCATTAGTTTCCAATTCAGTAATTGAAATACAAAAAACAAAAAGACTAACAAGGAAGGATAATTTGTTGTTTAATTGCATGACATGCTACAACACCCATTTTTCTTTCAGCTTCCTTTTTAGTCCTTATCGGAGCATCGAAATAGGTAAATCCATCAATTACCATAACTTAGGTTGTAAAATACAAAGTATGTGGAGGTCCAGTAATTTTAAAAGTAACTTTAACAAAATCAATAGTAATAGAACCATTTACAAGAAGTTGTCAAAGAAGTGTTTTTACACTTACTTCCTATTTTGTTATTAGAAATAGTTAACAAAGAAAATGACCCTATCAAGTTATTTATATAATAATGTGTTCCAATCTGCAACAATAAAATTGTGTTTATAATCAAAAACTTTGTTTACATATTTTGATCAATGTAAAAATACATAGAAGTTACCTGAAATTTGTATTTATTGTTTTTTCTATGTGTCACCAAAAAATGTATAGTTGACATTTTTAAGCTCACTTGAGTCTTTCTAATGGGCTTTGGCTTGATTTTTCTTAGGTATAATGTTGTAATGTGATCAAAACATTCAAATTATGATGTCTTGTGAAGGTGTTGTGAAGTGTTGTAAAACATTTCTACACTTTTCTAGACTCTATTCATTACAATTCACCTAAAAATCACCTTTTCATCACTTATTAAGTCCTATTTTGAAGTGTTGTAAAGTCTTGTAATAAGATTTCATGCTTTTCTAGGCTTAATTTCACTAATGCAACCCTTTCTCATGTCTAAATGACCCCTTAATACACTTTCCAGCTGTTTTCAAGTGTGTTGTTAAGGATATTCCCATTGGACAAATTTTAATGCCCTAAAATTCTTGACACCCACTTAATTTGCTTAAGTGGGGCTAAGTCACCAATAGGGGTGACTTAGTCCTTTTTGGCACAAAACTTAAAATAATTTTAAATTTCTAGTAGGATTTTGTCCTCTAACCCTTGAGGTCGGCCTATGATGTGTTACTTTCGGGAAATTTTAGTAAAATCATGTATAAATAAGGGTTTTTTTACCTCATTTTAAATACATCTCCTACATTCATCTATCTCCAAATCACATACAATCTCTTGCATTCATTAAGCATTCAAGCAAATCAAGCATTATTCAAGTCAAGCTATTGGAGTTCTTCATTGCACATCTTCAGATTTGAGCATCAACGATGTGGTAAGTTTATGAAATTTGCATTTGCATGTTATCTATTTATCACTCTCTTTTCATCTCATTTCATTGTTTAGGGTTTGATTACCAAAGTGGGGTTTGACCAAGGAAAACCCCTATTCTCTAACCCTCAACCATTTTTCCCCTTTTGCATGTAGATTTGTCAAGAAATAGGTGTTGAAAAGTGATCAAAAAGTGCACAAATTCAATCAAGCCAAGAAAACCCTAATTCAAGCTTAGGGGAGACTTTCTACCTCATTTCTACAAAATAAGTGTAGACATCTTGTTAGAAAAGATTGTATAGATTAGAGATCAAGAAATAAATATTCAAATAGCTCCCTCTCTGGTTTCTTTTTAGAATATGTGCGCCACCAGGCGTCACGAAGTCCCAGCCTGCTTTCCATCGAAGTTTGATTCTCCCGCTATTCGTGATCCTCTCTTCGCGAACTGTGACGGCTTCCTTTCGCTCTTAAGATATCATAATACGCCCACGTATCTCACGTATGGAGGTTTTATTTCCTTTGCCTTGAGACCTCTTCGAAGCTGCGAAAAGCCTTCGTCAAGCTTCATCATTTCAAAGATTGTCGTAGGGGACCTTACATCTTGGTACGCGGGCTTAATGACGCTGCACCCTTTCTTTACATGTGGATAAGATCACACTGGTCGCTAAATGCCTTCCGCAGGCCTTCTTTGTTTTTGCAGACCCTACCTTCTGCCAGGTGGCAACCTTTTGCAGCCTTTTCAACACAACAAGGAGGTGAACACAACGGGCTGCGAAACGCTGCCAAGCGTCTTTCGCACCCGGTTGATGCGGCTTTCTCCCCACTTCAGGAGGGGACCCTACCCCTTGAACACGCGGTTTCATCTTCGCAAAACTCTCTGTTAGCGGAGGAGGTTTTCATTCGTGCAGTTGATGGGCTCAATGCCTTTAATGCTGGATCTTTGAGGAGGCTTATAGCCCGGGTCAGGTGAGTTTAGGTTATTGGATTACTCTTCATTCTCGTGATGGTGAACTACATCGGTCGCCACAGACACGCTGCTAAGACCACCGCTTTATCATTATTAGTAAGTACACTCCGTGAACCGACCGACCTGATGTCAGATTCTAACTTTAGCCGTCAAGTAACGACATTAGGGAATATTCGACTGCAAGTATCATTAAGTAGACGTGGGATCTTTTCTCATACGCGGCCTGCTGGATTTGCTTCCCGGCTATATATGCTCTCTCTGTCAACGAGGAAGAAGAGCGAGTCCAAAAAAAAAAGAAATTCAAGGGATCCAAGAGTTCAAGAAAAAAGATACTGGTTTTAGCAAGAGATACCAGGCCTCTTTTACATGTTTATTTGCAAGAAACTTTCAGACTGTGCCCACTGTTTGGCCTTTCTGCTTTTCATGTTTTAATCAAACTGTGAACTGTGCCTTTTATTGTCTCAAGCATTTCATTTGACAAGACTTCTATGTATTGAATACAAAGCTTGCTTATCTAAATCATGTCTAAACGACTCTTCTTAGTAGTAAAGATGTATGCAATATCATTTTATGTCAATAAATGAACTGTTTATGCTATAGCTTTAAGTTTCCGACGTTTTGGAACGTAATAACACCATTCAGGCCCTTAAGTCTATGATTTATCGTGTCCATCAACAAAGTTTGGCGCATCGCCTTAGATTAGATTTTGCTTCATTATATCTGTTTCATTTTCCCTTTACAAAAACCATTATAGAAGAACCTGGCTTCTTTAAAAATCTGGAGGTTACTCAGTTTGGCGCAAAGGGGTCCCCTTTGAACTGAGTTTCCCATAAGGCACCTGGGCACTGGCCAATTTTGCATCATCAGCTTGACCTTTTTCTCGTACCGACGGTGGACTAACTAATGAAATTGTCTTTATAGAGGGGTGTATGGTTTCATCATTCAGAATTCAGATCCTGTGACTACAAATAACCTGTCACTAGTGCCTCCATTAGGATGCATCTAAGTTTCCACCAGTTAGTAACCGCTCCATTCCCACCACCCTTTCCTCTCACCATGTTGCTACCATGTAATCGTGAATTATGGCATGGGATCAGAGTCCCCCTCGGTAGCTTCTGGTGAGCTCCTCACTACTGCTTTGGGGCGCCATCCCGGCCTCGCCCCCGAAGCTCTTCCCAAATTTTCCAGATAACAATAAAAATGCCGTTAATATTTGCGGATGTAGCCGGATGTATGTCCGTACACTGTGATCACAACAGAATGTAGCCCCGAGAATTCCTCACTGCGTCCTTCAAAGGCAAGGCTCTGGATTGGTACCGAACGCTGACTCCTAACACCATTCGCACTTGGGATGACCTCTAAGATCCATTCTATGAAAGGTTCTCAAATGACGGAGATCATTCTTCGTTATACTATCAGCTATCCTTCATCAAACGAGCACCCCAGGAGGCTTTGACGGACTTCAATGCCCGATTTCACTCAAGTTGGCAGAGGATTCCTATGACTATCCACCTAACTCCAGAACTGGCATTCATGTTTTATCTGAAGTCCATTAACCCTGACATTTCTATGATGATCAAGTCTTTGGGAGGAGCCACTTTACCAGATGCTTATGCTACCGCTATCAAAGCGGAGAATCATTTGATAGATTGCGGGAAATTGCCTCCTCGACCTATTGTGCCGATATTTCCCAAAATATCAAACGCAACACAAGAGGTTGCATTGACCAGTGCGCCAACAACTCCCCAGTCGATGTACTCATATGCAGCCGCTCCGAAAAGCTTGGCTTCCACATCAGGTTCTTCTAGGGATGAAATAGGTGACTTCAAGGAGATGTTGCGAACTATGGCGAATGACATAACAACTCTCAAGTAGAACCAAGCAATGCCTCCACGGCTCGCATATCAAAACTATCAAGGTGGGCGGCCTACCTATCAGCAAAATCAATATCAGAATGCGCCTCACACTAATCTACCCGCGGTAGCTACAGACGAAATAGTTCCGGTGCCTACGCCGCTGGCAGGTGCGTCACCAAGCTCAAGTAGAGAACTAACCATGGGACAAAACAATCTTATCGATGACATCAATCCATGGTGCTTTCCTTGCAATGATGCACATATGCCCCGAAATTGTCCGCGTGGCAACTTACAACAGAAGGTGGCAGAACAATGCAATCAAGGTACTGCAGCAGAAAATGGAGAATACATATATGCCTCGGCAATGGAGAATGCGGTCCTTACCGCGCAAATGCAAGGAATGTCCTTAAAGCAGGAGTCCGATATTGTTCCTGATCATGCACTCTTCTCATGGATGGAAGATGAGGAAATGGTGTTTGCCAATGACACGTCCACAACCGAAATGCCACAGGTACACTCCGACTATAACACACGCTCAAAGAGGAGATTCACCAGTGAGCCTGTTGTTTCACTTTCAGACAGCCCGCAACGCAAAGGAGTGTTCGATTAAATTTCTGGCGTTTCGACCGTCTCTTTGCCTTCTCAACCATAGAAGGAGATTATTATAACAAAAGCAAAGGAGCAAAAATATCTGAGCTTGTCACCTTTTAATGTGGTGGAGAAATTGAAGAAATCATCCGCTAATGTGTCTTTATGGGACATGCTAGCTATCCCGGAACATAAAACTATGCTACAAAAAGCGCTTCAACAAGAGATCAAACGAGCACCAACAGAGCCATCTGCCAGCACAGAGGGGGTTTATCAAATGCCGCCAGCTAAAATTCTTGTAGACAAGATGAAGGGATCCCATGAGGAAGGCGGAGGTAGGCCAAAACCTCAACCCTTCTTCTTGACTCTCATTATAGGGGAAAAGCTATTACACAACGCTATGATTGATTCTAGCGCTAGCACAACGGTAATGCCAAAATTAATAGCCGAAGCCTTGGGGCTCAGCTATGAACCTATGAAGAAGGGGGTGATGCAGCTAGATGGAAATAAAGTTGATACCGTGGGTGTCATCAAAGCACTTCCATTAACTCTATTTTCCTGCCCAAGTATCACGGTCCTGCAAGATACAGTGATCATAGATGTTCCTCCTAGATGTTTGGTCTCTGTCTCTCTCGAGAATTTACTTCAAAGGTGGGCGGATATTTGTCTTTAGATTGGTCACATCTAATACTTAGGACCAAGCATGGTGCGAAAATGAAGATAGAATCAAAGGCTCTACATTCCGAACACGTGGCGGATGAGGCCCTGATTAATTTTGAGGCCGCACATACCTCCATCACCAAGCAAGACATGTACAATGTCAAACTGCTAGAGGAGGAGAAGGTGAGCAGAGACCGAAATGATAGGGAAGATGCTCTATTGAGTGAACATATAAACAATGATCCTTTCGAGAATTATCATGCTACCGGACTGGGCACATATGTGATTTATGATGAAGACCAGGTTCTTCCGAAGGTCGTCAAAGAATCCGACGATAACCAAGCAAATGAGCTGTGGACGTTGTATTTTGACGGAGCAAGGAGCAAAGTTGGAGCTGGAGTAGGGGTATGTCTAATATCCCCGCAGAATGAAAAGTTGTTGAGATCTTTCCATTTCCAATTCGCCTGTTCAAACAACGAGGCTGAATATGAAGGGTTAGTCCAAGGCCTAAGTTTAGCGGAACGAATGGGTATTAAGCAACTGATTGTGTTCGGAGATTCTGAACTGGTAGTTAATCAGGTCCAGGGAATTTCCGCAGTGAAGAATGTCAGAATGAGATCCTATCAGTATCGAATCTGGGACCTGATTGAAGGATTTGAAGCTTTTAACATCCTGACCGTTCCCCGAACGCAGAATGGTGATGCAGATCGCATGGCGGTAATCGGCGCTCAGTTTGATCCTGTCTCTGACTTGCTTCAGAAAAAATATTCAGTACAAATGCTGGTTCGACCAACAATTCCCGACAATGATCAGAGTTGGCAAGTCTTTGAGAGCGATGAGCACATCACCTCGTTTATCCAACACTCGAAAGAATTCGCTGATCAACTTCAACCGAAGATCACCAAGGCCTATAAAGGAAAAATTATGCAGCTCAGGTCAAATAAACTTCCAAAGGGGTTAGTTACTCTCGAGAATTTTTTTGATTGTAATGACGCCCGAAATGATAAGCGGAAATTCGTGGCAGACAAAAGTGATTATGAAAACCTTTGGGTCTCCGATGAAAGGAATCTGGTCTGAAAAGATGTCTCACAAATGTAGATAGAGAAAGCGTCAATGTACTTCTCGTGGAAAAATATAGAGAAAGTGGCCTAGTCCTAATGATGATCTAGAGGGTTATAACTCGCATCATTCAACATACTCATTGACCTAACGGTATGTGAAATCAGTCCGACAAAATGTGGGCTTCCATTAACCCTAAAGTTGAGGCCTCGATGGCACAGAGCCAACCAAGTTCATTTGAGTCAATGTATTGTCTCTCCCAATCAAACACAAGATTTGGGTATCAACTGCACCGGGTCCTAAAGAAGAATGGTGATATCCGCTTTACGCGTGGATCTCCGAGACCAACAAAGCATCTCGAAGACCACTATCCATTGCCTTCATGGAATCGGGATCCTCCAAACTCCGTCAAGTAGATCCGAATCGTTTCTCACTGGATGGCTTCTCCGGCTATAACCAGATTCCGAAGCAGCGAAGAAGATCAGCATAAAACCACGCTTCACTACCAAGTAGCATTTGCATATGCTAAAATCGCCTTTTGGTTTATCCACGTCAGCAATTTCCAACGAAGTAATGGACGCTGCATTTTAGCTTTAACCGACAATAATTTTATTCTAATCTATTTGGATGACTCCATCGTTCTTCTAAATCTAAAGATGACTATTTGATCATTTGAATTAGTTTTTCAAAGTGCCGAGTCTGTGGATTTCCTTAAATCCAAAGAAATGTGTATTCGAGTACCCCTGTGGTAAGTCAAGTTAGGCATGTTGTGTCTAAAGAAGGTATTTCAATCGACCCTGAAAGAGTGAGGGCTATCAGGGAGCTTCCCCTTCCGGTAAATAAGAAAGGTGTCCAGTCTTTCCTGGGCAAGGTAAATTTCGTCAACAAATTTATTTCCAATTTTGTCGGAATGATTAGGCCGATCACTCTAATGCTGAAAAAAGATCAAATTTTCAAGTGGACAACGGAGGCTCGAGAGGCATTTGAAAAGGTCAAAGAAGCGATCTCCACAGCCCCGGTGTTAATTAATCCAGATCAATACAAAGATTTTATAATGTATGCCTTCAGTAGCAAGTCCAGTTTCGCTACTGTTCTGATTCAAAAGGATAGTGAAGGAAAGGGAGAGCATCCAGTTGCGTTTTATTCCCGAACCTTAAAGGAATATGAGGCAAATTATAACTTCGTCGAAAGACAGGCCTTTGCAATAGTAAAAGGGCTTAAAAAATTCTGCCATCTAATTTCCCGCAACAAAGTTCTGGTATATGTCGCACATTCTAGTGTGTAGGAATACATCATGGAGGAGAAACTATAGAAAATGGGCTAATTGATAACCTTAAGATCCTAGAGTATGACAAATGGTACGCCTACCAAGACCGGCCAAAGGTAGAAGACTGTAGAGTATATGGTACTGTGACTCCAGGAGGTGCCCTCGCCAAAGATGGTCGTAAACTGCAGCTCCGCCCCGCATGAACGATCGATCGAAGACGATTACCCACGACAGAGCGAACTTCCCCTACGTGAAACTTCTAAGGCATCCTACCGTGCCTCATCCCAAAAAGCAGCTGGGTATTTCACTGCCACGTAACTGGGTGCATATACCGCATGGTAGCTGACTATTTTCAAAAGGAATTTTAATGGTGTGCTCCTGCGATGCGTTACTTTAGAGGAGGCACAGAGGATCCTCGACGCATTTCACAATAGCGACGAAGGTGGACATTTCTCCGCTAAAACTACCGCCATCAAGGTCCTGTGGGCTGGATATTACTGGCCTACACTTTCTAACAATGATTCCTACCGTAAGGTTGTAAAATGCCGCCTTTCTCCGGTTTGCTGAAGACCAGCGATGTTCCTCAAACTCCATCGCGGGCGATGAACCATCTATGCTAATGGGGGCTCAGGACTCACTCCGAACATCAACCGCTCTAATGCCGTAGTATAAAATGGATTTTAAATGTACCTACGCATCACTTTACTTAGGTGGTAGAAGCCGCCTCCCCTTATAAGGCAACATAAAATGTAGATTGTGGTGACTCCCCTCGGCTAATCGGGTGACAAGGTTCCCATTCAAGATAATCATTTTGACAATGCCGTAGCATTTGTAGGTACAAGGTATGCCACTTTTGTATTAAAATGGTATATTCTTTAAAACATCATCAAACTATTATCCATAGGGAAATGGACTAGCCGAGTCGACAAATAAAAGTTTAGTCCGACTCCTTAAAAAGGTTGGCTCAGAACACCAAAGGGAATGGCATAAAAATATCTGAAAAGCGCTCTGGGCCAACCGCATAAATCCTAAGCAAGTCCTCAAGACTTCGCCCTATGAGCTGGTATATGGAAGGAGAAGGCCAAGCTACCACCCCCATGGAGATCCCGCAATACAGCTTATTAAAGTCAGCTTTGAGGTGTAAAAATTCCAAAAATGATGCCATGGAGGTCTCTTCAATTCTCACTAACCAATCGGAAGTACAAGAAAAAGCAGAATTCTAATAGCAATGACAAGCCGCCAACAAAGCACAAACGATGGTTTGATAAGAAGGCTTCAATCAAGGTCTAAAAGTGGAGACTTAGTGCTGGGGCCATGACATAGGATCGCAAAGTCGTCAAGACGTAAGTTCGACGCCCTATGGAGGACCTTCAAAATCATTCGGCAAGGCAACACAACGCTTTTGAGCTATGGAACAAGAGCTGTTAGGAATCCCCGTTAATGGGATTCATCTTAAGTTATTCCATTAGGCAAAAAGGGTCTACCCTGTACAGTTGTAAATAACGCTTTTATTTCCTTTCCTATTTTTGGCCTATTCTTTTGCTGAATCAGTGGTCTTCCTACGCATTTTCTCATTATCGTTGGCGGGTAAAACACCAGAGTTTCTTTACACAAAATATACTCATAAATGGAGAAAAGGCATACAAAATTTGCAAACCCAGAAAATTTTAAACACACAAGCAAAAAGGAGCATAGACTTTCCTTAAAAAGAGAAGTATATATTTATATATATATGTTCCTGGGCTACAAAATGGCTAAGATGCCAATTTTCAAAATATACAAGTATCATAGTATATTATATATACAATGGCCTTTTATCAGACTTGTCTGGAGTAGGTGAGTTACATCATCAGGCAGGAAGGCAATGGAGTTATCTAGTCAAAGGAATGGCTGGCAGCAACCGACGCATCCATTGCAGCGTCCGCTTCTTCCTCGTCCACGGGCTCCTCGACGGCACTGGCAACATCATTCAACGCGGCCGTCGTCGGTGGTGGATACACCAGGTCCCTGAAGTCAGTATACCATTCTACGTCGTAGAAGGGTATCATGTTGTAGCTCCGGAATAGGAAGTGCAGGGCTTGAGTAACCCTTTGCTGGTGTTGGCCACGGGTCTGTAGGCGGAATCCGTTGAGAAATGGCAGCCAAACAATGACAACTTCTTCTTCAATAAAGCGACGCAAGTCGTTGGCTGTTGGCAGGCCTATCCCATACAGAGAGCATGTGTGACAACCTCGCCGAGCCCATTCAAGTACTTCTTCGGGAAGATTTATTTGACCAGCTTCAAGATAAGTGGCCGGGGAACGCAAATGTCCAGCATGGACGCTACAAAGTGCGAGCATACGTCGGTGTTCACCCTATACTTATCCTCATATTCTACGCAATCCTTGCCTAGGACCCACTTAATGGCTACCAGAACCAGCGAGTGCTTGTTCTTCATCATCCTTTTCAGCCTTCTAGTGGAGATCTCACCTACAAACACCGTCTGTGATTTGAACGAGGTTAGGCGAATTGAGGTATCCATTTCTCCTAACACTATCCCTAAGGCTCCTAAGACAATGCCGAATTTGCTCACCACCTAACCTATGAAAGGACTTGCTTAGTAATCTGCTATTGACCTATCACCTCTCAAACGCTAAGTATGTTTGCTTGCTATCTACTGGCCTATTTATAGAGAAGTTGACAAGAAATATTCCAATCCGCCTCTAAGGAACATGATGTATGCTGGTTGCCATCTCGAAGGCCGAGTCTGCGTTTGTTCACATTTTTGGCTGGTACATGCATGATAGCACGGCTCAGGGCGTGCTTAATTGAATGAAGTTGATTAATTAGGTTTAAAAAGGTGGCACTTGTTGGTGAAAGGACGTATGGTCGTAGGCTATTGTGTCATATCTCAAGCGCATCCCAGAGCCCAAGGCGATACTCGTATCTTTTTCAGGTGGTGATCATTTGCTTGGCGTAATCATTCCGGCCAGGATATTAATTGCCAGCGCATGTTAACGCAAGGTTGGAAGGCCAGTTGCAAGCTCAATTTCCAAGAAAATCAGAGCGTATCACACGATCTTTTAAAAAACAATGATGAAAGTCGGCCGCCTCGAAATAGCAATCAGTTCATCTTGCACGAGTTGTAGGATTAATGGTACATGCTGAATTAAATGCAAAAGGCTTGCTTTCGCCTACCACCTTGGGAAAGGTTGCTATGATTGCATGAAGGGGCTTAAATATTTCAAAGGCTTTTACAAACGCAGAGAAGTGCAAAGTGTTTTCTGATTGTCTATCCCGTGCAAGTGTATTCGCAGGCCAGGAGCTTACAAATTCTGTAGAGAAAGAAAAATGTTGGAATCCTCAGCTCAGCCGATGCATGAGGAGATTAGCCAGGAACTATATACGGCTATTCGTTCCTCGACCGAGGTATACGTGTATGAGGATGTAGCATACGCCATGCCTGGTATACCTGCGAAGACGAAAAGAGCCCACACGGAAGAGCTGGATAGACCCAAGGAATGGAGTAACCAGAAAAGGGTTAGAGAAAAATAGAATAATATCTACGACCCAAAGCTTGCAAAGAACCCTAAATCTCTTAGAGAGGCGGCTTGTGCAAGGTTATCAGCAGCAAAGGTAGACCAATCCACGGCAGGTAGAGTCTGGTTTAGCAGTTTCCCACAATATATGGTCCCATTGGTGCACTATTGCCCGGAGGTGGTCGACGCGGCTTTTTAGCGCTATAATCCAGATACCCACTGCATTAAAGGTCGCAATTTAAGGGTTCAAATCAGCCCAAAAGCTATCTGGCATATGTTATGTATCCCTGATCCCAGGAGAAGGAAGGAAACTATCGAGCATTTCCACCCAAGCAAGGGGGAGAAAATATGGAAGATAATGAAAACCGGCTCCGATTTCTTGTTAGAGGAGATTGATAAGAAAGGTATCGCATCCGTTAAGGCACCGAGTATCCCATTATCACGTGATTCATTCCGCGATGATCTCCGGGACCCCATGTCCATGTTGGCATTTTTTTGCGGCCGAGATTCTGATGAGAAGATCGAGGCTTTTCAGTTGGGCCCTGTGATACAGTTTCGCAAACAACATGAACTCTTCTGGTATGATTTCG
>VDFB02125900.1:0-16860 GCA_007258455.2 Sequoia sempervirens
CAAGTTAAAGGCAAGTATGAGAGGCGTTTCTCTCAAGAATGATGAACATGTGCTGGAAAGAGGTACGGCCTGTACAGGTACGGCCAAGTACAGCAGCTCTAATGTTTGGTACGGCCCCTTCAAATCAATGCCTGAATCTCAGAATATGGTGCGCCCAGGTTATTAGATGATCTCTGAATGCAAAACACTGAAGAACTCTGACAATATTAATTCCTCTGAAGCTCTGTAGTTTTCTCTGAATAAGAAAACCTCTGTAGGCAATAGATCAAGTGATATTGCACACTCTCTGAATTGCTTTGCGCTGGAGATGGCTCGTTCTCCAAGGAATCGAACGCGAAACCCTAAAGTCTCAGGCTCAGATCAATTTGATCAGTTTCTCAAAACTCAATAATCACATAATGGCACCAATTCCAATGCAAAACCCTTTATCTTTCACAAAAGTGCGATTTCCACCATAATAGGGTTTTAAATGATATTTGACTTTTAATTCTTTAATTTCTCCATAGTTCTCCGTCAAATATTTTATAATATTTTAATAGTCACTTTTGGCCCCTTCTGATGATGGGCGCACCCTTCAAGGCAATCCCTTAAGTTATAATTTAAAATTATAACTATATATTATAAACATTAATTAGTAATATTTAATCAATACGATCAAATATTAATATCTTCCTGGATTTCTAACGGAGTAGTAAGTCCGTGCGATCTTTGAAAGCCAATTTCACGAAGTGATTCGATGCCATACGGTAGCTAAAATAGCGGTGGTCCCCTGCTTACTTTGCCGAGGCGCTAAAATAGCAATTACGCAAATAGTCTCCGTCGGGCGAACCGAAGACAAGCCCGATCAAACTTGGCGAAGGCGGAGCCCGAGCTCGAAGTGACCCTCTATCGATCTATGCTCGGCCCTACGAGGGGTGGGTGTGATAGGCCAATCCTGTCCCTCACGAGAGATGTCGAGAGGGGACATGACAATGGATTGTGGCGAGAAAGTTGCAAACTTGTCTCCATAGGGGTCGACATAGGTTTGCAATCTTCCATGTGGAACTCTCGAGTAGTGTCTTGGCATACTTCATCTGAGAAATATATATCTGATTCTTTTTTTCCACACTTCAAGTCCAAGACAATAATGCAGGAGCCTGAGATCTGTCATGTCAAATGATTGTTTGAGATATTCTTCGTTGCATCAATCATCTGCGAAGAACTCCCTGTGATGACCAGATCATCGACATAAACAACTAGAATGACAATCTCCCCCCCCTTGCTCTTTGAGGTAGAGATTGGGATCATATGGATTCCTAATGAATCCATGGTTAAGGAGATGCTCATCAATCTTGATATACTAGGCTCAAGGAGCTTGTTTAAGACTATTGAGGGATTTTGATGAGTCTACATACTTTGTGTTGCTTCCCAGGTGCAGTATATCCCTCAGGTTGAGTCATATAGACTTCCTCCATGAGATTTCCACTAAGGAAGGCGCTCTTTGACATCCATCTGGTGAACTTTCCACCCAGACTGCGCTGCCATAGCCAATACCATACGGACAGTCTTGATCTTTGTTGTAGGGGCAAAAGTCTCATCAAAAACAATGCTTTCCTTTTGTGCATAGCCCTTAGCCACAAGTCGGGCCTTATACTTGTCAATACTACCGTTTGCCTTGCATTTGATCCAAAAAACCCATTTGCAGCCAATAGCCTTCTTCCCTGGTGGAAGATCAACAAGTTCCCATGTATTGTTCCTTAGAAGTGCCTGATATTTAGCATCCATAGCATCTTTCCAAGGTGGTGACTCAAGAGCTTTTTGCACTGTTTCAGGTTCAAATCTCTGCATAATTGTACACATAAGGGCCATATTCATTTCATAAGACTTGCTATGAGTCTTAGGCCCATGAAAAGATGTATCAACAACTGCATCATCTTTTGCATCCTTTATGGTGGCATGATACCATTTAGGAAGCTTCTTGTGTATAGAAGATGAGGATGGAGGAGTGAGAGGAGGAAACTCGTCCAATGGAAGCAAAATGTCATCTGGAGTCTCTTCATCAACTATCTTCTCATCATCAAATTCCTTTTCTTCTACAACTTCCTCATCAACAGGTTCAAGTAACTATGGTGCTTGGGAACATATAGGTGATGGAGAGGAAGAGGTGTTGCTGCCAAATTCCTCATCAAAGACTACATCCCTGCTAATGAACACCTTCTTTTTTACTATATCCATAAGCTGATATCCCTTTCATTTTGAACTGTATCCAAGAAAGATGCAATTGACAGACTTATCATCCAATTTTGTTCTCTGAACCTTGGGGACATACATGAAGGTAGTACATCCAAATAGTCTGAAATGTGAAATGGAGGGCTTTTTCCCAGTCCAAGCTTCTTCTAGTGTGATATTATCAAGCACTTTGGTGGCTGCTCGATTCAACAAATATACTGTTGTGTGAACTGCTTCAGCCTAGAATGTAGGAGCAAGATTTGCATCCTTCAACATGCATCGCACCATTTCAACAATAGTATGATTACGCCTCTCAGCAACACCATTTTGTTATGACGTATGTGCAATGGTCAACTGTCTCTATATTCCATGCTTCTGCAAGTAAGCTCCAAATTCTTTACTTGTGAACTCCCTCGATCGATCTGAGCGAAGGGCTCTAACAGACTAAGCAAATGATCGTTCTGCAAGAGCTCTCAACTCCTTATATTTCTCCAATGATTCATGCTTGTGAGCCAAACAATAGACCCACATTTTTCTTGTATAATCATCCACAAAAAGAAGAAAATACCAAGAATTTTGATGACTGCAAGGCATAGGTCTACAGAGATTGATGTGAACCAATTCTAAGGGACTAGAGGCTCAATTTTCTGCAGTAGGAAAAGGAGCCCTATGTTGTTTCCCTGCAAGACAATGTGAGTAGATATCTTCTAATTTTTGAATGGGAGGAAGTCCTCTTACCATATTTCTCTTACTCAATGCAAGAAGATAACCAATACTGAGGTGACCAAATTTTCCATGCCAGAGAGTTGTGGATGTGTTGGTTTTTACTACAAGGGCTTGATCTTTATGTGCAACATCAATCAACTAAAACATCTTGCCTGCCCGTGAAGCACAAGCTACAACTGCCCCATGGCGAGTTTTGTCTTTGATAAGACAAAGTTTCTCACCATTGAGTTGATCAAATTCAACTTGCACATTGTGCTCAAGTAATTGACTTACTGAAAGTAGATTGTTAGTGAGCCTTGGGACATACAAAACCTTTGTAAGTCGACATGTATGAGTTCTCAATGGAAGTGAAATATCACCAATACCCTAAACTTTATATGAGGCGTCATCACCCAATGAAACATGCCCATAGGAGGTGGATGGACTTAAGGCACAAAACCATTTTTGTTCCCCTATCATATTCCTGGATGCACCATAATCAACATACCAAACTAAATTGTTAGATGTGGCAGCCTTTGTTTCTGCAACATACAGAAAATCTTCTTCGTCTAAGTTACATGTGGATGCAACATTTCCTTGTTGTTTGTTGGGATTTTTTTGCCATTGAGGAAATTTCTTCTTGTCCCCTTGGAAAGATTTTTGTGGCTTTTTGCTACTAGATTCACTATTGGCATAGGAATTATACCAACACTCTTTGAGTTCATGACCCTTTCTACCACAAATGAGGCATTTCTTTTTCTTGTTGGAAGAATTGTCTTGACTTTGATTTAACTGTCCTGATGGACCACTTCGACGATCAAATTGTTTTCCCTTCTATTTTGCTACAAGGGCCTGATTGTCTTGAGTGTCAATCTCACCAAACATTGCTTCTTCCTGTTGAAGCAAGTTGACCAGTTCTTCAAATGAGGGTGTTTTATATGCCACATTTAAACATGTAACAAAAACTCTAAACGAAGGGGGTACTGCTCTCAGGACTATTCGTACAAGAGAGTCATCTGTGACTTCTTCCCCTAACGCTTGAAGTGCAATTCTCAGTTCAACAACTCTTCTAAAGAAAGATTCTATCTTCTCACCATTTTGCATTTGGAGACAATGTCACTGACGCTGCAGATGAAGGATTTGGTTCTTGTTTTTAGCCTCATAGACAATTTTGAGGTGGTCCCAGGCATCTTTTTGCAGAGGTTGTAGTGCGAATGTGAGGTTGAACCTGATTTGACACACTAAAAAGGATGATTAACTTGGCTTTTTGGTTGGCCTTGTCAAACTTATTTTGATCATCACCAACTATAGTTGGTCTAGTTGTGTTTCCCGAAACAATGTCCCAAAGGTCTTCAAATTCTAATTGCATTTGGACTTTGGTTTTCCAGGCAACATAGTTTTCACCCTTCAAGAGTTGGGAATCGGGTAGGAGGAATTTAGGTGCACTAGGAGCCATTTTGGTTTTATCTGAATTATCCTTATAACTCCTTTATAACTCAGAACTATATTTTTGTCTTTCAAAAAATAAATGCTCTAAATTTTGAATCTTAAGCGCAGAGATAATAACTCAACTATATTTTTGTCTTTCAAAAAATATAAACAACAAATGCTCCAAGTTTTGAAATTTTAGTGCAGCAAAATACTTCTACTCCTTTCTGTTAAAAGAAACAATGTAAGAAAAAGAATTTGCACCTTTCAATTGAATCTCATTTCTCTCACTTGGCTTTCTCTGGACGCTTCATACAGCAATAGCAGACATGGTTATCTTTGGATGCCTTGTACCGCAACACTAGACTTGGTTATCTCTGGACGCCTCATACAGCAACAGCAAACTCGTCATACAATGTGAGTCTCGTCCAAGCGATGCGATGAATACAAGTTTGCAACCTTGTCATACAATGTGTGTCCCATCCAGGCATTCCAATTTTTTTTTACTTTTCTTTGGCGATGTAGTTTGACACTGTCGACGCCTCTTTCAGAATAATTTCAACGAAGCTATTTCCAATGATTGAATGCCTTGACGTTTTTTTAGAATAAATCCACTAAAGCTCTTTCAAATAGCAGAATGCCTCGACACACAGCAGTCGTTCTTCAAATAAAACGAAGCAGAACTTTCACCTCTGCAATCAATCTTTGAAAAAGACAATGTCGAAGCATGAAGAATTCCCCAATGATCCTATGGGCCCTCCTTCAAAACATTTTTTAACCACCCTACATAGGCTCAAAATATTAATGCTCTGATACCATGATAAATTAAAGAGGGCAATCGAGCAATTTGGTTATGAGAGAAGGCAAGAATAAATACAATGAAAGGTTGGTTATTTACCAACCTAATTGAGCATACTCGATCAACTACATGATATGTAAGTAGTTATGTTTTATTATAATAATGATGTAATAAACAAAAACTATTCTAACACAATCAGTATAAGACTATCTTTTTCTTTTTCTAATTAACCACAATAATTTTAAATACATGACATCAACAAATAAGAACACAAGAGGATCGCATGATTTACATGGAAACCCTTTCGGGAGAAAACCACGAAAAAATATTGCTTATGTAAAAATCTCTTACAAACTTTGTAGGCACCAACCTACTAGAGACAGCAATCCCCAAGTCTTGAGCACCAACTCAATATGAGACACCAATCTCTTTCAATAAGAGGCACCAACCTCTCCAATGTGAGACACCAACCTCTTGATAGACAAAGTATTTTTCTTCCTGATAATCCTCTTCATAGATGAAAAAATCGCCTGAAACTTGGTCGACACGCGAGTACTCATGCACCAAAAATGGTGGTAAGTTACTTGCGGTATTACTCGTCACCTAGTTTCATAACAAAACACAACACATTTTGATTAAAAACTCGTTGTAAAGCACTATAAATCGCACGTCAAAAAGGGAAAAACTCGACAAAATAGGGTTAAGCTAATACGCCAAAGTCGTTGCCATCTGCTTCGTTTTTGATCTTTTTCCATTCACGACGAGCGCAAGCGAACTCCAAAAGCTCAATATTGTAGTATATTAATATGTATTCTATTACAATATTTATAATTATATTATCTTATAATTATATTATTAGTAATTATATATTGTAATAATATTATATTTATATATATTGTATTGCAATATTTATAATATTATTATCTTATAATTATATTATTAATATTTATAAATTATTATTATAATATATTTTATAATTAATTATTATTATAATATATTAATTTTATACGAATGAATCCATTCCTCAAAAAAATTTGTCGGATCCATGAATTGAATCCATGAACTCAAATCAGGAAATTTTAATCATTAGCATGCAAACATGTTGATTGTATTTGTGTTGGGCGTTGACCTGGTCATGTTTAATAATATGATGGAAATCAATAATATGTTCTACACATTTAGTATATATGTTTGTTTTTGAAGAATATTTTAAAAAATTATGTATTTTCAAATGTTCGATAAATTTGTCGAGTTATTGCCGAGTTTTTCTCCAAGTTTTTGCCAAGTCTCAAGTTTTTAAGATTTTTGGGTCTACCAAGTTATTGCCGAGTCCGAGTTTTTCAACTTTGATCCTCTTCAAAAATCTGCCTTTGAATAATCTTCAATTATTTTCTCTTCACACAAATCTGCTGGTGTATATATGATTTATCAATTTGTCTTCCACACACACTCTTCTCCACATTCCAAAAACTCCTTTTATGTCTTCACCAAGATAGGTGACCTTTTGGAGGGATACAATGCTTGACAAATGAGATGACTCTTCATTATTTTACACCCTTTCAATGCACCCTTTGATAGAAAATTTGGGTGTCCATAAGGGATTGGCCCCTATATAAATATAAATTTATTTAAAATTATTTTCAAAAAGGGGCACCACAATAAGAGGTGATTGGCCCATAAAATAAATTAAAAATAATTCAACCTAATTATTTTTAATTATGAGGACACCAAATTGAGGGAATCGACCAGCATTAATGAATAAGATTTAGTGGCCTTTGGCCATTGCAATTTCTTCTTCTTGGATCAGCAAATTTCATTGTGGCATGCATGATATCTTCCTTGATATCAATGACAATAAACTTGCCAACAATCTTCCATACGCCTTTGACATCAATGACAATAATTCTAACATTACCTCATAGCTCATTTTCATGAGTGATTTTGTCAGGCATATAATGTGAATCAGACTCATTGATGTGAATTCTTGGCAAGTGCTTAGCAAGTTTATGGCATGAACTCAGCTTGTACATTTTAACACAACCGAGGTGCTTAAAACCCTTTCAATCTGACTTCTACCTCATTTTCATCCTTACATTCCATTAACAAATACACTTAAATCACTTTATCTCTGTTTCTCAGCCACTGTAAATTGATTTTTCAACAGTTGGAGATTGATTCAAGAAATTTTTTCCTGGCTTTTTTCTCTCCTTTTCCTTTTCTCATCTCTTGGACTTATTCATTCATTCTCTACACTTGTACTCAAACTTTGCAGGAATGTCATCCATAAGGGGCAAAGCATTAAGGACTCGCTTGGAAGCATCACACAGTGGTTGTGATCAAAGGCATGGTGACCTGCAATTATTGTGGGTTTTGTATGAAAAGAGGCATTATTCACCCAATTATTATCTCTAATAAATCTCTGGCCAAAATATGAAGTTATGAGACCATGCAATATAGAAAAAGGCAGAAAGGAAGAGAACAAGGGATGAAATTACAGTCATCATGAATTTCCACTGAATCAGATAGACTCTTCCATTATCCCACAAGCTCCTGATACATCCACTGATGAGAGTTCAAGCTGGACTTAATTCGCTGGACTTCTTTCCTCATTGCAATATTCCTTGTTCACAACCTTTGCTCAAAGGTATTCCTTTGAACTGAGGAGAAGCACCATGAAGCCAGGATAGACGTTGCTTATTTTTAGAATCAGAAAAACATACCATTCAATGTGGCAAAAACCTTGTTCTATGAAGCAATGGTAAATGTGTTCAACATTATCAGGATTTAAGGCATCAATTCCTCATAGTTTCAGTAGGCCCTTGTTAGGCAAAGCTGTCTAAACTAAGCAGGGATGCTAGACTAAAAAAGAATATGACACCAAAAGAAGTGCAATATTTTATCAAATGGACAGACAAATAGCATGAACCAGACATTGATATACTTTCTAGTGTAAAATTAGTGTTCTTGAATAGTCTGTAGAAGCTTCCCATGAAGCAAAGAATGAAAAGCCATTATGCAATTTGTTGGACAGGGTGATCCTAGAAGTGGGTCTTGAGAATTAATCAACATCATCAAAATTCACTACATGCTTAAAGAAGGCTTAGTACCTTGCCTCCACAAGCTCATTTACCAAGCCAATTAAGCCAGTTAAATCCCACCATCCTACAACAAATCTTGGCTACCCTTGATTCTTTATTGCTTTCCCTAGCACAAACCCAGGGTCAAACGCAGAACCATGCTACAACAGAAAAAAGCTAAAACAATCAGTGGCTTCGATGACCAAGTAGGGGATGAAGATAAACAAATTCCACCATATTAAACAAATGAATTATGACTTAAGGGGTTCCATTAATACAACATATACCTTAGAAGGCCTTGGTACTTACATTAAAAACGATTCATTTATATTCCTACTTGAACTGCTTAAGTTCAATGGTAAGGAGACCCTAGTTCACACATGAGAGCCAAGGCCACTATCAATAGGGAACTTCTTCCTTGAGGCATTGCCGTTGCTAAACTCTTCTATTGGTCACTCTAGAAGGAGCACTTTATTTTTTAAAATTCTCTTTACCATCCTTTTTCCAAATACAAACTTATTAGTGCAAGCATCAGGTATCTCCTTCATAGATGTTACACCCCGTTTCTCAGTTACTAGATTGTTGTTACTTTTATGAGTGAATATGATTTAAATGCAAGATTATGACTTCAATATGTTCCATGGATGAATGAAATACATGAATATGCATTATGATGTGATTGATTTTTAATGCTTTAATGATGCAAATGATATATGATGAATATGATTTTCATGTGATCGGCTAACTACATTTATGATGCACTAAGTTGGATGCAGGAAAGAATCAAGCCCTCCAGCGAGGAGAGAGAGAGTATCACCTGGGAGAGGAGTTTGGTATGGCAACCACTAATGTACCTACTTGAGCTATCACACACTCACGACCTAGTTTAGTCTAGTTAAGTCAAGTCAATCCGGGATTCGGTAAGTAAACCCTTGGTCATAGTTTTTGGGATGATTGGAGTGTTTGAGTAATTGTCTTTGATTTTCTTTGGTTTGTATTATAGTGACTAAATCTTTGTATTGGGTATATGTTCTACTTCATGTATTTAATATATATATATATGAATGGATAAGTATATACATTAAATGTATATATCTATATCTATGAGAACTTATGTATATGAGCATATACGTGTGTGAGCATACGTAGGTAGAAACCCATACGTGGATAGCTCATATATAAGGGAAATTGATTGGACATATATATATCTATATATATATATATACACACACACTTATTATAAGGTGTTAAAATAATAATATATATGTATATATCAATATATACATATATGTACATATTCAATAATATATCATACGTACGTATATATTAATATACATATATATACTTATAGATATATGATTGGCAAATGAGTGATTTTAATATATATGTTAATACATATATATATTATAATGATAAAGCATTATAATATATATATATATATATATATCAACGCATATATAATGCAAGTAAATAAACAAAGTTTAAACTAAATACTACACATATGTAATGCGAGTTAAGTAAACAATGCTATGCATATGTAACACGAGTAAAGCAAATAATGTTTAAAGTTTAAATGGAATAAACATTGATCAGCAACATTATAGCGCTCAGTATAAAGCGCATAAGTTACAATGTAACCAGCATTTAATAAAGCTAAAACTATAATGTTGAACCATGAAAAAGGGAATGAAAATGCATTTAAATATTAAAGTTTGTTGTGTATATTAAAAGCCACGCATAGCAGTGAAAAGAGGCATGAGACTTGGTCAAAGGCCACAAGTTGGCAAAAAGCAAAGAGAGTTTGTTTTGTATTAGAATGGCAGCCTCTATTCTAGGCACCATGAGCAGAAAACTAGCATAAAGAAAACCACGCTGAGTAGTAGAAAGCTATAAGGAAACCATAGCAGAAGATTTGACATAGTAAATTACCACGAGCTGGCTAAAAAGAGGTGAATCAGCCATGAATTAGAAACTGATTTTACTTGGATTGTATATGTGTTAAAATTTTGATTCTCTTAGCTGCCATATTTCACCCAGTTTTGCTTCGTCGACCTATTTAGAGTTGGAGTTGGTTTTGGATTTGTGTTTTCAGTTTTAGAGGTGGCAAATGTGGGAGCTAAACTGTAGCATTAAGTTTCTTAGAATTTCTTATAAATAGTGGGCACCATCTTTGTTCTTGGTATTCGTTGGGAATTCATTTGTTTTCAGTGCTATTATTCTGCTGTAGTTTTTCTTTGTGCAAAGTAGTGTTTGAGTGCAAGTTGTGAGAATTGAGAGAGATTTCTCTAAGTGTTTGAGAGCTATTTGTTTGTGAGTTTTTGAGTGTTGGGAAAGAAGTTAGATTTGGAAATAAGCTGAAAGTAGAAGGAGCAACAAGCAGTGTCTTTGGGATTACGTTTGGAGGGCAATTTCTTCATTGGAAGCTAAATTTCCAGGCATGCTAGTCTTTCTTATTCATTATTCTTTTCTATTGAATGTCATGTGTCTGCAAGTGCTTGAGGAATTGATGATTGTATTTTATATAGAGCTTGCTTGTATGATTATTGGAGAAATCTTATTAGTTTAAATATGGATATATCAATTATGTTAAAAGCATGTGACTGTATGTGTGAATCAAAGATAACTAGAGGGTATTATTATAATATCTAGGATATCATAAGCCAAATGCATGTTTACATGAATTGTAATGTCGGGGAATATTGTGACATAGAAGTGTTATGTTGAGATTGTCAATTTGTGATATTATGCTGTAGTGATCCGACACTCTGCTGCGATGATTTCACCGTGCTTGTAGGTCTGATTTGTGTTTGTTTTTGGTATTTGTTTGTTGTGTTTTGTGTTTTTGAGTTTTGTGCCAATGATACTAATGATTTTAACAAGTATATGCATACAAAGGAACTCAAAATAAACTAAAACTACTATGATAACTTGAGTAGACTCAATTTGATAGGCTAGAAGCTTTCTTCATTACATAAGTGAGTACACAAGATGGATAGCTTACATTCGTTTCAAAACAAGATACGATTTACTCCATAGATTTACTTACAGCCAAAACAACACAGTGAATAGTGTTTGCTACAGTACCCGTCCTCAATAAAATGTTCACAAAGGCTAAAGTATGAATTTCTCCCACCAAGTTTCTGATTGGAGGTCTTCTAGGGTGAAGGGCGCCCACTTTGGATGAGAAAGCAGCTGTCACAAACCCTCAAAACATGGCGGCTGGCTGTAGATGTAGAAATCAGCTCCCAAATCTCCAAAAAATTCAAACAACACCTTCTAGATGGCAAATGGAATCTCTAGCAGCAACAACCCTTTCAAAAGATGACTTCAATCACTTGCAAACAGCAAAATATGGCTCCAATGATGCATCCAAATTCTGATCTGCAACTTTAAGGTGGTCTTTCACACCATCAAGAAGCTTGAAAACGAAGTACAAAGCCCCACCAGGCTTACCCACTGCTGAAATAAGGAAACCCTAGTCTCCCTCTTCCACAATCTCCAACTCACAAAGCTCAAGCAACAAAATAACTCCATAACATACTTGAGTCGAACTTTCTCTTGCCTTCTTATAATTTCTCATTGAAAATACTATTCATTTAAAAAAAACACTATTCACTTAAGTTATGTCTTTTTTCACTTTAGCCATGAATAGTAACTGAAATATAGAAAGTGACCCCTTTAAATAATAGACACATGGTCCCCAAAGCCTGAGAAGGTGAAATAATGGTGAAGATCATAATTGTAAGCACCAAAAACACGCCTAACACACAAATTCACCACGTCACCATACTCTGGATACCAACACTGCATTTTACCGACCGGTACCCCATCGGGAATTTGACCCTCTAACCAGAACCATTAGCCTACGAGGGTCGACGTAATAGGCTAATCCACTGATTCTCAGAAGGTTAATTTGAAGGGGACATTACATATGCAAACCTATGTATATAAAGAGGTTTGTTCATGGGATTAGGATAAACCAAGGTTGGTAATAACCTAGTTGGTCAATTAAATCGCTTGAATGCGCATTACTTTTGGGATGGAATCATGTTATGTTGTAGGAAACCCTAGTTTCCCTATTTCTCGGTCCGTGAGTTTTTGTTTGATTTTCTGAAGGTTTTAGGTTTTTTGACTGTCTCTTTGAATTTTTTTGACGTTTTGAGGTTTTTGCACAATAAATGAAGAATGCGTTTTTGCTAGAGATATGAAATAAATGCTTTAAAAATAATCTAACTTCGTGAATAGCAAACCCTAACACGAATATTGAAACCAGACCATTTATTATTCTTTTGCAATGACTACAATGAAGTTCTGGCGACATACAAAGTAAAAGGCAATAGATATTTAAAAACCTGATTTTGACACAGCAATGATTAAGCTGGTGAATCAGGTACGGCTGCAACAAAAGACACCCTTCTTCCTCTGCAAGTTGCCTGTGGTGTTCCTCTGGATCTTGGCGCCCAATAGAAGAAGACTAATGATGAAATTATGAGGCGGTTGGCTCTGCAAGTAATGTGCGGCCCAGAATATTGAATACAGACTGGTACTGAATACTGCAGCAAACTGGGGATTACCAGATCTGATACGGCAGCCCCAAACAATCATTTCTCACTCAGTATATAGCTTGCTGCTTGTTCCATTTGCTAAAGCGCCACCCAAGAAGATGATATAGTGCCTGAACAAGAAGCGTTGTCTTCAAAACATTAGTACGGCTCCCAAGAAGAAGGTACGGCCTGCTAAAGTACAGCTACAGCAGAATCAGCAATAAATAAATATATGCCGCCTTGTTAACCCTCTGGATCTCTTGAACATGGACGCCCAAAGAATGTAAATGCCCTGAATATAATCTCTGAAGAAAACTCTGAAGATATTAATTCCTCTGAAGCTCTGTGATTTACTCTGAATGAGAAAACCTCTGCTAGCAGTAAATCGGGTGATATCTCACACCCTCTGAACTGATTCAATGGAGATGGCTCGTTCTCCAACGAATATCGAACTCAAACCCTAAGGTCTCCGTTCTCTGGCAAGACTGATCAATTTCAATTCATCAAATGTCATAATGGCCCAATTCCCAAGGAAAAACCCCTTTATTGCACAAAAGTGCGATTTCCTTAATAATAGGGAATTTTAATATATTTCAACTTTTAATCTTTTAATTTTCCATAGTTCCAGCCAGAATATTTTATAATAAATTAATTCGCAAACTGGCCCCTTTCTGATGATGGGCGCCCCCTTTATGAGAATCACTTAAGTTATAATTAAAAATTATAACTTTATATTATAAACATTAAATAATTAATATTTAATCAATATAATTAAATATTAATATCTTCCTCGTTAATCATCAGGTCTTGCATTCCGTCTAGCCAGACCGCAGAAGTGATTAGAATACGACCTGACCATCTGCTAAAATAGCGAGGGGGTCCCACCAGCACTTGCCGAGGCTACGCTAAAATATAGTGCAAGAAGCGTCAGAATGAACCCGAGGCAGAAATGAATTGATCCAAAGCTGCCAATCTGTGAGGCCAAGCTCCCCATGACCCTCTAACCACTCACATGCGACCCTCTGAGGGTCTCCTGGTAGAGGCCAATCTTATGATCTCGATGCTCGCCAAAATGGGGACATGACGAGTCGCCCTCCTAAAATTGCTTGTCCCCAAGCAATCTCTACTGCAAAGGAAACTCCGATCCTCGGAAGGCCCAAAGAAAAAACTGTGAAATGTCCCACACATCTCGAACTGTCTCCTGTAGCATCAATAAAACTCAACTGCGCAAGCAATGCCTGGATCCCAAACCCAGAGTGAAAATCTGTCGTGACGGTCCTCCTCAGGCTGCCTCTGCGCTCTACTGTCTCCAACTTCACCATGCTGAGAATAGTGAAGTAACTCAATGGGACCCATCCAATACTCAGTGCCAACGCTGTCGCCACCGGGATCCCAATACCATATGAATCCACATCCATCTGTCATGCAGAGATAAAAACTTCCAGAAGCATCTACTATCCTGAATCTCTCCCTGCCTTCTGCTAAATACTCATGGATGTGATAACTGTCCAAACCATCATGCCAACTAATACCATAGTCGCCCTGTAACCATGTACCTGTATGAATCTGCGACATAGAAGTATCAAGCCCTGTCAAATACATATCGGCATGATGTAAAACGGACTGCTGTCCCTGCAAGTAATACCCCGCAGACTGCTGCGTCAAGTACCTGCAGCTGCCAACCCCATCTTGTGAAGATGGTAACTCTGCACACAATAATGAATTACTCCCCTCGACTGTACCGAGAGAATCACCATGTGCACAAGTGTCGTGCATCGAATATGAATCATGTACAGGTGGATCAAAGGAAAAACTATACGCACTCCTCACCGTGTACACCTCATTAAACTCCTCTGTGAGTCTTGTTTGGAATTGCGATGCACTGGAACAATCCCAAACACTACGATTATCACCCAACCAAGAACTAGCATCAAGAGTACGATCAGCCTCCAACTCAAAGAGTGGATTATCATAGACCAAACCACCATCAAATTCAAATAATGGATTGTTCACAAACTGAACAATCACTCCATCCTGATCTGAATCATCCATCTCTGAATCGCTGGAATAATAAATTGAGTTGTACTCCTGACTTGGCTCAACCCACTGCCGATCATAGTCAACTGCATCGGATGAAAAGACTGATTTGCTTCCAGGAGAGGGAAACAAATCATCACAAGTACCAATCTCCCAACTGGATGAGACTCTGAATATCTGCTGTGAAGATGGACAAGTATCGAGGGTTGTCACACAACTCTCCAGTGTATCAACAACCAAGTCATAGGAACTATCACTGAACTGTCCTGCATCACCTATCACAGAACTAATGTCGAGAGGACCTGGTGCAACGCGTGGCTCACTGCAACTCTCCTCTGGTGTACTCATCCTATCTGTATCAACTGCACCTGTGACTGTGATGGATGTAACCACATCCTCAACATCTCCCTCACTGCTATGAACCATGGGTGTATACTCCTCACCAACCGCTGCCGTGGAAAACTGAACTATATCCAAAGGTGGTGAAGATTGTGCTAAACTCAACGCCACGGTAAACCTCTCAATCTGTAACTGTGACTCTCGAAGAGCCAACTGGGTGCTATGCAATGAGTCCCTAGTCACCTCCAGCTCATGAGTGAGCTCATCAATCTGTTCTCCCTTTCCCTGCAATGCATCAAAACAAATGCAATCCCACTCGAGAAGGAAATCCCTGTCTGCAAGTAATTTAAGGTAATTTTGTTTCATCGTTCCAATTGCTTCTCGGAGTGCATGTATCACTGCAAGGGAAAAACCACTCTCACTGTGCTCATCTGTCACAGGCGGACTCCAACCATAGGTAGTCAACATCTGACGAGCAACGTCAAAATGCTCAAGGGCGGTGGCAATCATATTATCATTCACTTGTAGTTGCCCAACCAAATGATGCGGACTCTGAAGCTTACGACCCCCATACAAGATTTCCGGTTCGCCATATGCACTATGATATGACGCTGATCCGTCATCGCTCACCGCATGATAAGCAACATCATGTGTGCTTTCATCCATGCACACATCAGCATTTAAGGTACTGCTGCTCGGTACCTCAAAGGATGGCTCAACTGATACGGTAGAAGTTGCTGGTCTGACAGTATCTTCACACGCTTCTACTCCAACAGTGACTGTATGCCCATCCGACACACGATCTTGGGATTCCATATCAACATACGAATCCTTTAGCTGGTTTTCAAAGGTCTGATCCGGAAAATCAGACTTACCATGATATAAATTATCAACACCAACTGCATCTGTAGTACCCAACTCTTGAGTCTCTTCACGTGACAACTCAATAGGGTTACTTTGCATCTGTGAAATAGCTGCTATCTCATGCTCATGCGAAGTTTTAACAACGCTGTCATAAAAATCAGAAGTAGCCTCCATGGTAGAAATTTCTTGGGCCACCTCTTGCAAGGACGATGTAGGTAAATCATTACCCCAGGCTGTGCTAGTGTGTTCTCGAATTAAATCAACACTTCTATCAAATTCATCACATAAATTTCTGCCCTCTTCATAGGAGACTGAAGATATCAAATCATCATGACGAAGTATTGTATCATACCTAGGTGTAGATTCTCGATCCCTTTCAGGTGTAAACAGCTCGTGAGCTATGGTGAGATATTTCTTCCTTGCCAACTCTGTCTTATGGCAAAGACTCGGGTGCACATCCACGTAACTCACGAAAGGAAGTTTTGTTTTAATCTTCTGAGGTAGAACGCTATACTCCTAGAACATGCTAATCACTTCTCTTTCTGTGTTTTGTGGTGTTCTGTCAATTGTGATCCTTCCACTGATCTCGGGTGACTCTAACTGCCATTTGTTGTTCGCTGTCCTAAAGGTACCAACGAACAAACCCTCATGCTGTTCACCTGTTATAACCTCATCGGGCTCCTGTCTCGTGAAAGTGGGCCTAGTAGGCCTATCTGCTGTCCGTGACACTGTCCTAGGAGCTCTCCGTGAACCTGTAACACCCCTGTCCTCGTCACGACGTGGTGACGATCTCCTCGGAGTATCCAGTCTCTGAAGTGCATCTGCCAACTGCCGTAATACACCATTTGACCGCCGTTGA
>VDFB02125901.1:0-16747 GCA_007258455.2 Sequoia sempervirens
GTCATCATTCTTGCCACATCATCATTCCTGCCACATCATCATGGTCAACCCTCAACTTTGACCGACCATAACTTTCACATACATACTCGGATTTGGTCCGTTCAAAATGCATCAGAAAGCTCTTGACAAGATCTTCAACATGGTGATGAAATATGGAGCATGTGGAACACTTCATTTTTTATGACAAGTATCCACCTAGATTAGTCCTCCCCAATAGAGAGCTTTTGGACCTCCAAAAGTTACTTTTATTTAGAATTTAAGTGAGGGCATGGCCTTCCCACTTGTCATGTATCACCTGTCCATCTATACACCTAGCTCAACACCACAATCAAGACTGCAAAAATATTGTTGAACACATACATCATTCTATCACTTCCATAAGCATCTACATCAACTATTATAGCCATTAACCAATAAACACTAACTAATATCAGGCTGAAAACAATGCAGATACGAAAGAGAATGAATCAACAACATGTCTATCTTTCACAAGAGGAACATTTTTACCCAAGGGACCATCAATGCTTTCAATCACCATTCCCTCATGTTGTACTATGGGTGCATCTTGCGACATCTGACCCTAGTTAGCAACTCCAAGTTCATGTCTACAACCACCTGTACTGACAAACATAAGAGTTAAATCTTTACTTGCATTAATTTCCTTGTGTTTGAAAAAGAACAATCAGTCTTAATCCTATGAGAATGTACAATATATTGAATTCCATCTTTAAACAAATGATAATGATTCTTTTCCCTATAGAAAATAGCTTTTCAATCATATAGATAAGGGCTACCCAGCACTATCCCACAGATATCTAGTAGAACCACATCAAATTATACTTCATCCACAAACTTACTAGTGATTGTGAATCTCAAGGAGAATTTTCTTGTTACTTGCATTTTATCATTCTCGCATATCCAGCCTAGTGGATAAGGTTTCTTATGCAGTGTAGTTTTCAATCCCAAGTTTCTTACATCTTCAAAAATTAAGTTAACTTGAGAAATACTATCTATGAGTGCATCAATTTTAGTATGCTTAGCAACAACCCTTATGTGAAATAGCTCATTTCTTTTCGTATCTTCAAGGACATTATTAACTTGAGAAGTAGAAGCACAACTATCAAAGGAAACACTAGAAATAGGAGCTTTACCTTTCAAACCCATAGCTGTTATCTTAGTTTCATCATCAAAATCGGAACCAAGATCCATAACAACATTTGTGGCTTTCTCCTTGCCTTTATGTTTCTGATTCTATTTTTTAGCCCACTTAGGCTTCAATTCGGGATGCAACTTCCAATAGTGATCTTCATCATGACCCTTCCTATCACAATGAGAGCGAGAAAGATGGGCATCCTTCTTAACTATAGTTGTCTTCTTTCCTTTTCCTTTCTCTACAACCTTAGATGATTTCTTTACAGAGTTATCATTATCAAACTTATCAATAAAAGAACCCTTTCCTCTTGACTCTAAATGTGTAGCTTGGACACAAAATTCATCCAAATTACTAGAATTCAAAACCAAAATGGAATTTCTGAGATATGAGTGAAGACCTCCTATGTACTTTAATAAAGTATCATGGGTGTACAAAGGTACATTTAATGCAATAGCCCTTTTTACAAAACTCATGGGTGTAATCTTGAACAAACTATCCTTTCCCTTGCCTAAAAGTTTGCCAGTTCATCATTAACTATTGCATATATGGCCTAGGGGATAAAATTTATTTTTAAGAGCATTAACAAATTCTACCCAAGTTAAATTGACTCTACCATGTTGTGAAATTTTTGCTTGAGTTCTACTCTCCCACCAGGTGAGAGCTATTTCTCCCAATCAAAAAATCGCTAACTGGATCCTATAAGCATCATCTAAGAGACCTTGAACTCTACAATACACTTCTCCTTGTTGAACCCAGTCATCTAATTTCTCAACATTTAATTCCCCACAATATTTAGGTAGGTCAAATTTTACATCTAATTTAATTTTAGGCTTATGTGCAACCTTGAAAGGATTAGCAGAAGAAGTAGAATCTATAGAAGAAGGAGAAGACGAAGAAGAAGGAGAAGATGAAGAAGAAGGAATTTTTGGAGGCTCATCACCACCTCCTGGTCTTTTCCCTTTGTCCTTCTGATCCACATGTGTTTCTCGCTTCGACGAATCTCCTTTTCCATGCTTCTTCCATTCTAGCTTTTCCTACCTTTCTTGAAAAAGAACTTCTACCATTGCCTTCATTTCGAGAAAAGATTTTTGAAAACTCTTCTCATCAAGCTCTGAACTTTTTCCAGCTTCCAATCCTTCCATCCTTGCCAAAATTCTTCATTTACCGATCTCAGAATTGTATTCTGCAAATTTTCCTTTAGCTCAATGTTTCCTAGATCATGTTATCATTCACCTCTACAAACACTAGTCACAACAAAGCTGCGATACAAATTGATCTGATGTTAGGATCTAGGACTATTGCATGTGTATAATAACTTTCACAATGATTAAATTGAAGGTCTTGAAAATGTAATTACATAATTTAAAATGCTTAAATAATCAAATCAATAACAAAGTGATGAACATAATATAAGAGAGATAGAAGAGAGAAGAAAAAACACAAGTTGATAACGGAGTTCGCCAATATGGCTACGTCTTTGAGTCCCTCTCCAAAGAGTGACTAATCCTTGATTATGCTCCAAATTGATTACAAGGCATCAATAGAATACAATGTCGAGTCTTCAAGAGTTTCAAAGTCTTCCTCTTTCAAGTGCAGCAGAGTAACACTCCTTCAATGCACAAATTCAGACACTCAGACTCTCCATACAAAATTCTCTCCACAATTTAGAATTCTCTCATAAAAATCACCACTTGCTTATTCCAAGTCCTAAATTCCCCCCTTTTTATACATAATTTTCCCATATGGGGTTAAACCACCATATTTAATAAAATAACCCCCTTACAACAAATTTCCCTTATTTTTACAAATAAAACAATAATCTCAACCATTATCCCCTTAAAAAAACAAATTCTTCCATTCGGGTTCCATATTGTTTATTTATTTTTGTCTTTTCTCGTAAGAAAGCCATTTAGAGGTTGATTAGTTTTAATATTAGTTTTAACAACTATAATAAAACCAAACTGTCTCCCGTATATTCATGGCCCTCATAATTTTGGGCTATAAAAATCATAAGGGATTAAATTTGTTTTAAGTTTGGAGGTTAACGTTAATTTTAGTTTTAAAATATCTTTTATGATATTTCAAGCCCTTAATAATCTCCCTTAAAATCTTTTAAAATCCTCTAAAAATCTTTTAAGATCCTTAAAAATCTTTAAGAATCTTTATAAATCCCCTTAAAAATCTCGTAGTATGGGCTTTTAAAACTTAAAAGATTAAATAATTTAAATATAAGGGAATTCAGATTTTAAATTTAAATAGTCATGTCATCATTTTTTCCACGTCATCATTCTTGCCACGTCATCATTCCTACCACATCATCATGGATTTAACCCTCTCTACTTTAATAGACCATAACTGCATACAAACTGAAGTTGGTCAAGAGAAATCGTTAGAAGCTCTGCTGACAAGATCTTCGACACTTAGGTATTAAAATACAGGCATGGAACACTTAAATTTTCGACAAGTATCCACCTATAGATTAGTCTAATAATAATTTCATGATAAGATCTTTGTATTTTAATAATTTTTCATGTTTAGTTTGATATGCACCATTTTTTTGTTTGATGACTAATTGTGAATCGCCAAAGATCTTAATATGTCGAGCGTGAAGAGATAAAGCAACTTACAATCCCGCAATCAATGCTTCATACTCAGTTGTATTATTTGTTCATAGTAAATTTAAATGATAGGACAAGGGAATAGGGTTACTGTCAGGTGGAATGAGGACCACTCCTACACCAGAACCTATTCGACACTTAGACCCATCAAAGAATAACTCCCATGGTTTAATATCAGCAGTTAAAACATGATCATTAGGAAAGGAATGAATGGTAGGGAAAGCGGAGGGAGAAGGAGCATTAGCTAAGTGATGGGTTAAGGCTTGACCTTTAATTATTTTTTGTGAAACAAATTTAAGGTCAAACTCAGTTAAAAACATCACCCACTTAGCTAAGTGTCCAAAGAAATCAGTTTTGTTGAAAAGATATTTAAGAGGATCAAATTTTGTGACAACTTGTACTTCAACATTTAGTAAATAATGTCACAACTTACTAGTAGCGAATACATGAGCCAAAAAAAAAAAATTCAATTGGTGAATAGCATTTTTCATAATAAATTAAGGTGCGACTGATGTAATAAATAGGGTGCTCTTTACCATGACCATCGTGTTGAGCCAAAAATGTTGCAAGAGCATGGGTAGATGCGGCGATATACAAAATAAACGGTCTATACAACACAACCGATTGTAAAACAGGTGGAGTAGCTAAATATTCCTTTAGACTATCAAAATATTGTTTTGAATTGTCATCAGTCAGACACCCTTTTTAAAGAAGACATGAAAGTTAATGTGTGATTGGCTAAAGATGTGACAAAATTATCGATAGCTTGAATGTGTCCTTGTAATGTGTGTAACTGAGAAATATTCTTTGGAGGTGGCATGTTAACAATTGCATCGATTTTATTTGTGTCCACCTCAATGCATCTAGGGGTATGTACCAAATCATAGGTTTACCACTATCTACAAAAGACACACTTTTTGGATTCAATTGCATGTTATATTATTTGATTCATTCAAATATTTTGCAAAGAACATTTACATTGTCTTGTCAGGTTAAGGATTTAGTAAGAATATCATCGACATAATCTTCCAAGATTTTTTGGATGTAATCATGAAATATTAATTCCATTAAACATTGATAAGTTGTGTCAGCATTCTTTAAACTGAAGAGCATCACAACCCAACAAAATGTCCCCCAAATAGTTGTAAAGGAAGTTTTGTATTGATCTCGTGGATTAATAAGGATTTGATTATAACTAGAGAATCCATCCATGAATAACAACAAAGCATGTCCAGCAGTTGAATCCACTATCATGTTGATATTAGGAAGTGGAAAATCATCTTTTAAAGAGGCTTTATTCAAGTCTTGAAAATCGGTACAAATCCTAATTCGATTATCAGGTTTTACAACTGCAACAATGTTTGAGATCCAAGGAGAATAATCAGTAGGTCGAATGAAGCCAACATCAAGAATTTCCTCAAGTTCTTCTTTAACATGCAAGGCCACATTAGGGTGCATTTTATAGATCTTTTGACGAATAGGTTTAATATTGTTATCAAGGAAAATATTCAGCATCACAATTTTTGGGTCAATTCATGGCATATCAAAGTATTTCGAAGCAAGTTTTTTAGGAATTTAATCATGAAGTAAAGTAGTTGTATCTTCTTGTTCTTCATCATGAAAGCACTTCTTGATTTTAATAACTTCATCTTTATCATTAATTTCCATAAGCACGTCAATCGTATCTCCTAAAGGGAGTGCATTGGATTTAGGACTTTCAGATTCCAAAAATTCTTCATTGATATCACTTGTTTCTTTCTTGGTAACATTTATAACACAAGTAATGTGTTTAAGGGAAGCAGGAGAGGATAGGGTACCATAAACACCAAGTATGTGTTTCAAGGCCTCATCACTATCTCCATACAACCATGAAGGTGGGAGGGTTGGATAAAGCAAGTCAGGATGAGTAATAGTGAGTTTTTGTTGTGGTTGACATGTGATCACATTAATGTTTAAGGATGGTCGTTGAGTAGCTTTAGTTTTTTTAGAGAAATAATATCCCAATCCTGTTTTTGTTTCTTGTGTATTAGGTTCAATAGGAACATGAATACCTTGTTCATGTTTTCCACACCCTTTTCCAGTATAGCCCAATTTCTTTACAAATTTATAATATTTCCCATAAAGTCTTTCCATTTCACGCGGGGTAGGTGGGGATTGATAATCTACCTCATCAAAATTTGTTGTGTATGTTGCATTTTCATTTGTATTATAAGAGATAGATGTTTGAGATGACTGTGGAGAATTTTGAGTGGTAATAGTGGTTGGTTGGTCAGGATTTTCATCTTGCTTTTGTGTAAGTGTGTATTTTCCCATAAATGAGGGTGTGAATTATAATGATCCCCAATCATCGCCAAATAATTTAGAGACCAATTCCATGTCATTATGTTCAATTTCAAGAGCATCAATATGAGAGGTGGGAATTAATGTTTTCAAAGGACTTGTAACACCTTTTTCAAGATGTGAGCAACTTTTAGGCTCAGGATCAATTTCAATTTGATATATACGATTGTTATAAACATACTTCATGATATGCTGAAGAGTTGGAGGAACTGCATTCATCTCATGAATCCAAGGTCGGCCTAAAAGAAGATTATATGAGAGATCATAAGGCGTGACATGGATAGGAGTCTACAAGGTAACCACTTCAACCATAATAGGTAAAGTGATTATCCCAAGAGGTTGGTTTGTTGTATTATTGAATCCTCGAATAGAAACAAAAACAGTTATTATTTGTGATCTATCCACTTCTAATTGATCAAGAAGGCTAACACTACACAAATTAAGGGTAGAACCATTATCGATTAGAGTGCGTTTGATACCTGTGCGATGAAATTGAGCAATTATCATAAAGGCATCATGTTGTTTTCATAATTCCAAAGGAGGGAGCTTATGTTGATGAAAAGTAATATCAAGACTATGCTTTTGGCCAAGAGTTGCCACATCATTCAGAGTGGTTCTAGGAGGGATTGTTATTTGTTTCAAAGCAGTTTGAAGAATGGTGTTATAACTTGGTGAAGTTTGAAGCAATTACCAAAGAGATATTTTGGTAGGAGTATTCTTTAATTGTTCAACAAGATCATACTCCTTTGTAGGTGAGTTATACTGAGGAGCACTAGGTGGATTAGGTAAACGTAATGATGGTGGAATTATTTGTGGTGGTTGTGGGTTATTTCGTGTGTTATATGTACGAGCAATGGTATAATTACTAGATTGCTATGATACATTAGAAGAATGAAGGGGATGCGAGGGTGGGTAGAGGATAAGTTTAGGTTTATTGGAAGGATGGAGAGGATGTGAAGGTTGATAAAGGATAAGTTTTGGTTGAATTACATGAATTTCCTTAATGTTAGAGGTATCACTACAAACCATAGTAGATGAATTGGATGAGATGGAGTCTTGAAGAGACTCATCTAACAAGCACAAATCATCACTCCCAAAAGGTTGTAAAGGTGGCACTAGAGGTATGAACATTTTTTATCGCAAATTGATTACCACAAACCTTAGTGGATGGCTTATGTGGGATGAAGTCTTGGAGGGCTTCATCTAACAAATCAAAGTCATCACAATCAAAAGGATTGAGGGAGGGTGTTTCAGTAGGGGTTTTAGGTTTCTCACAAACATTAGAGGATGAAGTGAGTGAGAGGACACCCTTAAGGGTTTCATATAACTTATCAACATCATCACTACCAAGTGGCTTGGATGAGATGTTATTGTGAATTTGAATCATATGTTTAATTGGATCATTTGATGTATTGTTTGATTGGTTTTGGAGATTTCCTATAGTTTCCTCAATGTAAGTGAATCTAAAAGGACTACGAAAGATAAACGAAAATGGAACTTGTAAAATTCTAAGACTATCCATAAATTCCATGAAAAGAGATGAAATCTATGCTAAGAAAACAAAGAAAACTTAAACTGAAATAGAAAGGAAATGACAGAAAATAGAAAGATGCACTGCAAGAAATAATCTAAAAATGCTAATGAAAGTTAGAGGATCTCATCTGCCAAGAGGTGCTTAATAAGTCCTAGGAGGATGATTCTTAATGTTTTTCTTCTCGATTTTTTGTGTTTTGTGTAAAATCTGAACTCTATACGATGCAAATTCAAAAATGAAAAGGAATGCAATAATTTAAAGGAAAGAATGCTTTTACTAATGCAATGTTTCTAAGAATCCTAAAACAATGCAAGAGCCTAAAATAATGAAAACCTAAGATGCAATTAGAAATGTAAATCAGAATGTTATTATGCTCAAACGTCAGGTTCAGGTTCACCAAAATCTGACAAATTTTGGGAACCTATATGCTTACTCTTGCACTTGTAGGGTTTTTCATCTAAACGGAGAGAGATATAGGTCAAAAATGCTTATGTAACACTAAAATTAGGATTTATGCAATGTTATATGATGTAAATGAACTTCACTAAATGCAATTGACTAATTAAAATGAACTAGAATAAATGCAAAACTAAGATTTACGCCTTGTTTGAAAACACAACGTGATATGCGAAAAGATTGAAAATAATGAATGCAATGCAATTTTTCACTAAACAGAAGGTTATTTCTAAGAATGTGTGCACCTAGAAGACTGTAGAGGACTAAATGACAATATAAAAAGTGGATGAAATCTAAACTTGGGCTAACTGGGACTCATTCACCACCTTCGGCGAATCAGTCCCAGATCAAGACTTTTCTGCACGGAACCTGCTTTTTGACAGTCGGGGATCTAAAATAGCATCTGACTCAATTCTACATATTAGGTGGGACTCATTCACCAAACATGGAAAATCATTCCTCTTTCTGATTTATGCAAAATCAAAACTCAAATTTGTACCTTGACACCTACACAGCAAATTCTAACGAAAAATTGATTCCAGATATCAAAAAATTCCTAAAAAACAACTTAAAAGAGTTGATCTAATGGGGGTTTTTCCTTATTCAAACCCCTAGGTAGGTAATTAAACCTTGAATAGAGAAAAAAATGCATAAACCCTAGCCTTAGATGTGTTAAAGACTAGGAAAATTTGAATCATGACAAAAACCCTATCCTATTGCTCTAGAATAAGATATGCAAGAATGATTGAAAGGATGCAAGATATCTACCCTAGAAACCTTACAACACATGAAACATGGATGCGAAATGATATGTAAATGCTAAATAAAAATAATGCAAACCTTAGTTTGAAGATAGAGCAATAATGAAAGATGGAATCAATAGGAAACCAAGTCCTTAGGCATGATTTGGTGGCTAGTTGCACCTCTTCACCCTAGATTTATTCATGATTCACCATAGAAATCCATCATCAACCCTTTGTAATGTTGGATCTTGATAAGATTAGTGAGGTTCAATACCTACAAAAACTCTAATTTGTTGTCCTAAAACTTGAACTTTTCCTTATGAAATTTGTTGTAGAATCCTTTTTGCTCTTGAGATGATAAAAACGATCAAAAATATTGCAGTAAAATGAATTGAAAATGTGGAGTTTATAGGCAAATGTACTGATCTTTATTTTCCCATTAATTGGAGACTTTAAGAGGGCTTTGGACTCCTTCTCACTAAAAAAATAGGTGCTAAATCTGGTTAAATTCCCCCGCTTTTAATTCTAAATCCCTTTCCTCGAGGAAAGACTCTATCTCGGCCACCCTTGGTGAATGGGTCCTGACTCGTGACCTTATTCACACAAGGTGTGGAACAACCCAAATTACCATTAATTTGAAGGTTGCTCTTGTCACGTATGATGTGCTACTAAATGCTGTTTATTGGGTTTTATGTGATTTCCGTGTGAAAAGGGCCTCTAGATCAAAATTGGTAGGTCCATGTACTATAAAATCGTTGTTTTGAAGTGTGAAAAAATGATGCAGAGAAGGATCCAAAGTGGGTCCACTATGGGTGAAATTATCACTTCTTCAAGAAGGTCCAATTTTCTATAGCACATTTAGCCCCCTGCACTTTAGTCTATATATGACTCTATGTGCATATGTACTTTGTACAATGAAAATTTAGAATGAAAATGCAAAAATGAAAAGGAATGCAATAATTTAAACGAAAGAATGCTTTTACTAATGCAATGTTTCTAAGAATCCTAAAACAATGCAAGAGCCTACAATAATGAAAAACTAAGATGCAATTAGAAATGTAAATCAGAATGTTATTATGCTCAAATGTCAGGTTCACCAAAATGTGACAGATTTTGGGAACCTATATGCTTACTCTCGTGACTTCTAGGTTTTTCATCTAAAAGGAGAGGGATATAGGTCCAAAATTTTATGTAACACTCATAAATTAGATGTGCAATCTGATATGATGCAAATTAACCTGACTAAATGCAATCTTGGACTGATTAAAATGAGCTTGTGAATGAATGCAAAACTAAGATTTATGCCCTTGTTTTGAAAAACATAGCGTAATATGCTAAAAAGATTTCGAAAATACCGAATGCAATGCAATTTTTCACTTCAAACCGGGCTGGGTTATTTCCTCGAGAATGTTCACTTAGAATACTGTGAAGACTAAATGACAATCTAAAAAGTGGATGAAATCTAACTATGCTGGATCGACCTTTATCTCGGGCCACTCCAGCAATTTAATCAGTCCCGTGATCAAGACTTTTGCATGGAACCCGCTTTTGACAAATGTGGGTCCTAAATAGAATCTAACTCATTTTCACTTTTAGGGTGGGACTCTATCTCTACTCGCCATTGGTGAATCAGTCCTCTTTTTTATTTATGCAAACTCAAAACTCAAATTTGTACCTTAACACCTACACAACAAATTCTAATTGAAACCCAATTCCATTTCTCAAAAAATTCCTGCAAAACAACTTAAAAGAGTTGATCTAATGGGGGATTTTCCTTAGTCAAACCCCCAGGTAGGTAATTAAACCTTGAATAGAGAAAAATCTGCATAAACCCTAGCCTTAGATGTGTTAAAGACTAGGAAAAGTTGAATCATGACAAAAACCCTATCCTATTGCTCTAGAATAAGATATGAAAGAATGATTGAATGGATGCAAGATCTCTACCCTATAAACCTTACAACACATGAAACATGGATGAGAAATGATATGTAAATGCTAAATAAAAACAATGCAAACCTTAGTATGAAGATAGAGGAATAATGGAAGATGGAATCAATAGGAAACCAAGTCCTTAGGCATGATTTGGTGGCTAGTTGTACCTCTTCACCATAGATTCCTTCATGATTCACCATCAGAATCCATCATCAACCCTTTTCAATGTTGGATCTTTAATAGAATAGTGAGCTTCAAGACATACAAAAACCCTAGTTTGTTGTCCTAAAACTTCAACTTTTGCTTATGAAATTTGTTGTAGAATTCCTTTTTTCTCTTGAGATGATCAAAAAATGATCAAAAGGTTGTGTAAAATGAATTGAAATGTGTATTTATAGGAAAAAACATCTTATTTTCCCATTAATTGGACCTAAGAGGTCGACATTCACCAGAAATAAAAGTTAAACTAATTAAATTCCTGCTTAAATTTAAACTTTCCCTCAAAGGGGACTCATTCGCCACCCTTGGAAAATGGGTCCCACTAGAGGGGACTAATTTTCCCAAGGTGGAAAATGGGTCCCACTACTGTTGTTTGAAGGTGGGTTGTCAATATATGATGCTATTAAATGTTGTGAAGGGGAAATGATGTGAAGGGGTCAAAACTAGGTCTAATTATGTGTGAAATTATCTCTTTTCTCAAGAGGGTCCAATTTTCTATGGCACAATACTGATGGACATTAACAATAAAGAAAAAGTGATTAAGATAGGAAAGTGTCTTGATGATGAAGAACAAGAAGACCATGCAACTTTCCTTCATGACTTTCTTGAACTCTTTTCTTGGACTTATTTGGATATGTCGGTAATTGATCCTAAGATCGTAACACAAAACATAGTCCTCGCCAAAAATGCTAAAATCGTTAGAAAAAAGATACAAAAGATGAACCATAAGATAGACTTGTTAGTTAGGGATAAGATTGAGAAGCTCCTCAAAGATGGTTTTATACATCCTATATATTATTCTCCTTGGATCTCAAACATTGTCGCAGTCGAAAAACCTAATAATCATATTAGGATTTGAGTGAACTTTCATGATTTGAATAAAGAATCTTTAAAAGACAATTTCCCCCTTCCTAATATTGACATGATAGTGGGCTTGACTGTGGGACATGCTTTGTTATCATTCATGCGTGTATTTTATATATATGATCAAGTATTTATTCACCCTCAAGATCAATACAAAACAACATTTACAACAGCTTGGGGAACATTTTGTTGGGTAATGATTCCTTTTGGACTAAAGAATGTGGGTGCAACATATCAATGAGCTATGACATTAATATTCATGATTACATACATAAGATTTTGGAAGATTAGGTTGGTGATATTGTAGCCAAATCTTTAACCCGACAAAACAATGTGAATATCCTCTAGAAGATCTTTCAACGAATGTGAAATATAACATGATATTGAATTCGAAAAAGTTTTTCTTTGGTGTAGATAGTGGAATTTTTTTAGGTTTTATCGTATCTCACAGAGGAATTGAGGTTGAAATGAATAAAATTGATGCTATAGTTAACATGCCACCTCCTATAAACATTTTTCAACTGTGTACATTACAAGGGAAAATTCAGGCTATCCATCATTTTGTCACATACCTAGTAGATCAAACATTACCTTTCACACATCTCCTTAAGAAAAATGTTCAATATAATTGGAATGAGGATTGTAAACATGATTTTGAGAGTTTGAAAGATTATCTTTCTACTCCACCTATTTTATAACTTGCTATGTAGGAAAAATCATTTATCCTTTATATAGTATCATCATCCTATGCTCTCACAACCTTATTGGCTCAACAAGATGAAAGTGTTAAAGAAAATCCTATTTATTACATTAACCAAACTTTGACTGATAATGATAAATAATACACAACATTAGAGAAACAATGTTTGGCTCTTGTATTCACTACTAGTAAGTTGTGACATTACTTATTGAATGCTAAAATACAGGTGATGATGAAATTAAATATTTTAAAACATATTTTCACTAAAGTAGATTTATCAGGATGCTTAGCTAAATGGGTTATGCTGTTAACTGAGTTTGACCTTAAAAAAATTTCACAAAAGGAAATCAAAGGAAAATCCTTGATTGAAAAATTAAATTTGATGCCCCTTCCCCCTGGCATTACCTAATATAGAAGAATTTCCTAATGAGAATGTGTTGACTATTCAAAAAGATGAAGAAACATGGGAATTATATTTTGACAAATTTAAGTGCAGAACAAGATCTAGCGTGAGAGTTATAACATCTTCGCTTGGAGGAAAAGCTATTCCCTTGTCATATCAATTAAATTTCCTATGTATGAACAATACCATAGAGTATGAAGTGTTAATTTTTGGATTATGTGCCATTTTAACTTTGGGAGCCCGAGACATTAAAATATTTGGTGATTCGCAATTATTCACTAAGAAAATAAATAGAACATATCAAGAAAATCATCACAAAATATCAAAATGCAAGGATCTCGCAATGACCTTGTTAGAGAAGTTTGATTCATTTACCATTGATAGCATCCCATGAAAGGATAATTGACATGTAGATGCAATGGCAACTATAGCTTCTATTATATCCCCTCAAGATACATTAAAAGATTTCACATTTATTGTGCATACAATCACAAAACCAATGATAGAACCTAAAGAAGAAGTATTATCAACAACTATGGAAAGCTCTAGTGAATGGTATGCACCAATATTTAATTATTTAAAAGAAGGTGCCTTTCTTGAGCCAAAAACTAAGAACACTCGAGACCACCTTTGCAAACTTGCATCTAAATATATAATAATCACCAGCTTGCTATACAAAAGATCATTTAATGGCATTTTACCTAGATGCCTTAAAGAATCTGAAATACCCATAGCACTTGAAGAAGCTCATGTAGGTGCTTGTGGAGGTCATTTTGGAGGAATATCATTAGTTCAAAAAATCATATGCATAGGATATTATTAGAGACATATGGGAAAATATTGCATCGAATACGTTTATAAATGTCACAAATTTTAGAAACATAGCAATTTGATGCATGGTCCCACTTCTGATATTCATGCCCAAGTTCCTATATAGCCACTCTCAGTATTGGGATTGGATCTCATTGGAAAAATTTCACCTCCTTCCACTGGATATACCTTTATAATTACTACAACAAATTATTTCACAAAATAGGTGGAAGCTATTCCCCTTCATTCAACAACTATCGATGTAATATGCCATTTCATATATTAGAGAACATTATTGCTTTCTTTTGAATTCCTTCCACATTAGTTTTAGACAATGGGACACCATTTAAGAATAATGATGTGGAGAATTTCTTAGATATCTTTAACATTCAGCATCGTTTCTCAACACCTTATTACCCACAATCAAATGGACAAGTTGAATCAACTAATAGAACCCTTGAACAAATATTACAAAAATAATAAATAAACACAATAAGGACTAGCATACACAATTAACATATGCATTATGGGCCTATCGTACTAGTATAATAAAATTCACCTGGAAGACTCCTTATAACCTTTTCTATGGTACCAAGGCAATAATACCCTTGGAGTTAGATATTCCTTCATTAAGAATCACTCTATAAGGAATTATTGGTGGAAATACTCATAAGGAACAATGATTACATTATCTTGAAATGCTTGATGAAAAACACATTAACACTCTTGAGCATCTCCAATATTATTATAGAAAATTTCAATGTAGTTACAATGATCATGTTCTCCCTTGATTATTCACTAAAGGTGATTTCATGTTACTCTAAAATCAACATAATGTCAATGCAACCCTGACTGAAAAAGGAAAATTCAGACCTAATTGGTTAGGACCTTATATAATTAATGAAGGTTATGGGTCTAGAGCATATTTTTTAATAGAAATGGATGGTACACCTCTTAAAGAACCTATTAATGTCATGCATTTTCTCTAGTACTATGTCTAATCTTTTTGAATACTGTGAATGATAAAGTAGTGGTGTTAGAGTTCGTAGGTGAGATTCTATATGCTCTCACATTGCTTAATTCTTGAAAAACAATTATTTGTGTTTCTTGAATACTAAAGTAATTATTAAAATTTATTTTAAGTGTTTACTTTAGGTTTCATAATATTCAAAATTATATTGTATGTTTTGTTAGATTAGATCCTTATATACATTTAATGTTCTACAATTAGATCATAGGTGCATTTAATATAACATAACATAATCACAATGTCACATCTAAGTGAAACTGTAATAATATTAATTAGATCACATAAAGCATGTTAAATCATGGGAAAATTTATTAAATAGTCTTACAAAGATTATTTGATAAATCACATTGCCATTTAACTCCAAACACATAAGCGTAAATAATCAAACATCAAGTGATCATATATATATATATATATCAAATTTTTGAGTACATATCAAATATACAATAATAGGGTGGCTTGTGGCTACTAGATCCCTTGGGATCTAGTGAGATTGCATCTATCTAGATGTAGTTTGTTGAGAGATGATAGTATATGATCGTGACTATGAATTGATAAGATCATACAAAGCATATTGTAGACCTTATGCTCATCCAACAACCATGGTCTCCTATCCAATGGCCTCTAGACACTCTCACTCTATGTGATCTCTATCTATTTGTAGTGTGGCTACCTCTACATGAAGTCTCTCAACCTCCACTAGATCTTGGGATGACCAAACCTCCTCATATATAGCCTTGGCTAACTCAGCACACCTTGTCACATCCTTGTATGTTGCTCTCAATCTAAAATAAGGCTCAAGCAACTCTAGGTATTGCAACATGATGGGTGGGGGCTTGTAGTCTATACTGATAGCCTAGTCAAAGACTAAAGAAGGCACTATCTCTATAGCTACCTATTGGTAGAGATCTTGAAAATCTCTCACAGACCCTACAACATAGAAATCATACATACAATCAGTACACATCATGATATATATAAATTAAAAACATAAACATGAACATAAGCATAAGCATAAGCATAACAATAAAATAGCATCACCTAGATCTCCAGCTAGTTTTGTGAAGACAGTCTCATCTTGTGTAGGAGGCATGGAGGATGTGCTAGCCTCTCCATGACCATGGGTGTTGTTGTGTGTTGTGGCTACTAAATATGATCTAGTTATATAGGTAGGAACTGAATCTCTCCACTCATGTCCAACTAGATCCTCATCTATTGTATCATCACCCTCACTCATCAGCTGTTGCTCCTCCTCCTCCTCCTCATCCTCCTCTCCCTCATAATCTAGATCTGCATCCTTGTCGTAATCCTCATCTATCTCATCTGCAAATATGTCTGCAGCCCTGAGCTCTATCTCCTCAACTGTCTCCTCCTCGTCATCCCTCTAATTTGGAAGTGGTCCTACAAAGCCTATAGGTTGATCCATCAAGAATATAGGAGTTGGTCATGCTACTACCCACCACTCCTCATATGCATATGTCACACTAAAATCATTAGCATCAAAGATCAGGGGCATATCATCATCATCATCATCTAAGTCACTATAGACAACATTAGCATAAGTGAATCGTCTCGTATCTCTGGGCCTTCGAGAGCTCTGTACTAATCACCTATAGAAGGGTCATACTACTAGTGGTACCTATATCTGCCCAAACTACCTCATAGAATGATCGTAGTAGAAGGGTCTTACTACATAATCATGTCGATCCAGTAGAAATCTATCCATCTGCATCCTCCTCAATTGTTAGGTCTTACCCGACCACTATGGTATCAACTGGTATGGCCTCCACAAGATCTCCTCTTCATCTAGTCGATTGAATCTGACCCTCCAAAAGTGTAAATCCCTATACTACCATGACCACCTTAGTGGATAACTAAATGCATGTAGATATCCTAGGGTTGATGTATTTAGAAACCCTATCAGCCTAGTGCATGTGATATCTTC
>VDFB02125903.1:0-32186 GCA_007258455.2 Sequoia sempervirens
ATTTAGGGATAAGAGATGGATTGGTTGACAGTTTGGAACCTTTGACTCTCCAAACTTGGGAAGATGAGCAATGATGGGTGGATACGGAAGTGTGCGTGGAATTAGGACCAACTGCTTGATACACTTTGTATGTCACTTGAAAAGCCTGCTTTTACTTTTGTGGACATCTTTGATGGATACTTTTCCCTTTTTATTTTTCCCCATAGTTTCTTTAACTGATGGAGTTTGATAAGGATGATCTTTCTTTGTATTTTTTGGCATCCATTTGTATTTGATTTGTCCATCATGCTTTGCTTCTTTTGCTTTGATAACATTCTTTGCACTTTGATTCAAATCTTTCTTTTTGACGTTGGTCCCAATTCATGGATGGGGTGATGGGTGGATGAAGATACATGGCATGGATGGTTGTAGGATTGACACTAGTTTCATCATAAGGATTCTTCGTGCTCCCTATGTTGACATTTGCTTGAGACATAGTTGCCCCCAGTATGGTGGTAGTAGCAACTTCATGCTTTGATTCTGCTTGTTCTAAGAGCTCTTGTTCAAAATGCATTCTTTGATCAATGATCACTATAGACGACATCATCTCCATTTGCATTTTATCATTTGAGCTTTGATCAAGGATTGGGAAAGGGTCACTAGCACATGTGACACCAATCCAACTATGGAATAGGTAGCTTGCTTTTGTTTTCATAATGCTTTAGTCTTTTTATCATCATTTGTGGCATTTTGAAAGCATTTGTAATGGATTCCATAGAGGTATTTTGATAGAGTTTGTATAATACTAACCCATGCTTGGAGTTTAGTTGTTAGACCTTGGTGAAAGATTTTGATCATGCTTTGGAGTAAATTCTTGAGATATGACCTCTACCTCATAAGGTGATGTAGAGACATTTTCAACATGATCATAGGTCGATGGATCATGCATTATGTCAATAGGATCAAATAACCCTAACACTCCTTGAAAGAGATCACTAAAAAGTGGCTCTTGATGTATGGCGATTTGATCATCGGATTGTGTAGATACATCCTCAATGTGCTCCTCGATGGAGAAGTTTTGATCATTTTTTTCGACAATTGCGGTGGAGGGATTTCTAATGTCTTTGACCATAGGGTCAAACAATGTTGACATTTCTTGAATTGAATCATTGTTGGATATCGTTGGCGGATTTTGATCACAATTAAAAAATGATTCTTGATGTATGTTAATTTGATCGTTCGATGAGGTGGAAACATCTTCAAGGTGTTCATTGATGGATTGATCTTGATCCTTATTCTCAACAATTGTCATTTTTTGTGTTTTTGCTTGTGCTTGTTGAGTAGCTTGAGAGGCTTGGGCAACTTGAGAGGATTGTTGCACTTGTTGAGCTTGTGTTTCTTGTTGCATGGCTAGATATCGTTGTAATCCCTTTTGAAAAGCAACTTGTAATGTCGCGTCGTATTGGATTGATGTGGTGGAAATTGGTGGTGGTGGGGGTGGTGGTGGATTTAGAATCATGTTGGATGTAGTGACAAGTGTTTGAGATACGCTCGGAGCGATCATGGTAGTGAGAGGTTGAGATGTGATGGGTGTGATAGTGGTGTTTGGAGTGATCGAAGTGATAGAGATGGTTGGATTGATCGAGGTGATAGGTCCTTGGGAGACCAAATTTTGATTTGGGATTAATGTTGGTGTTTGATTAGATACCATCCATTGGTGTGATGTCGATGGTATATTCAAAGGATTTGTCGTGATGGTTTGATTGATGTTAGGTGGATTGATTTGGATGGTGTGATTGGTGTTAGGTAAAGGGGGAAGCCCTAAACCAAGGAATGATGTAGGTAATGGTGGTGGAGATTTCCCTTGGCGCAATGCCTCAACTGTTTTGGAAAGTTCTGCAATTTTATCTCGCCAAATTTGTTCTTGATTTTGATCTTGACTCACTTGAGATAGTTGATTTGGCTTGTGTTCAAGTAGTTTTGGCATGCATGCTTGTGGTTTTTGAATGGGATTATGGGAAAATTGACTTTGGATAATGTTCTGATTTGGGATGATGTTTAGATTTGGCATGATAGGATGAACATTGTTGGTATTGGGAATCATTTTTCCAAAGTTTTCCGAGTTAGGATTCATGTTTCGAAAAGTTGCACTTGGTACATCCACATTTGGTTTGTAGGGATTTGGTGGAATGACATTGTTCGTTTCAAGGCTCATGCATTGATTATTTGATTGGTGGATTTGTAGGTTTGGACTTAGATCTATCATTGGAAAATGTCTTCTAAACTTTGACTTGGGCATACTCACACTTGTTGTACCATTGACATTTGTCGAAGGTAATGATCCCATGTATGGACTTTGATAATTGATAGGCATTGCAAGGCTTTGAAGATTCAACTGATTTAGATTACTCAAGATGTATGGATCAAGTGTATATTCCATGTTCTTCTTATGTTTTGATCTTGTAGCAAAAGTGACCTCTAAGGTTCTTAGGACCAATGGCGAGATGGAGGATGAAATGTGAATGATATGAGTGTTGAACGTTTAGGGATTTGTATCAATGCTAGACTTAGGGATTTTGATTTTGATTGTTTGATGTGGATGATGAACTTGTAAACCCTAAGATGTTGGATGTTATCTTAGGATGAACTTGTTCAAAGAGGTGATAATTTAACTAAGTGTGCGTGGAAGGATTCATCCAAACACACCTAACTAAACAAATGATTTTGATTTGGTTTAGAAATGTACCCAAGTCTAGGTAATGATAATTTCAAAGCTCTTAAAGTTGTTTGGTGGGATGATGTTGATAAATGTTTGAGGTGGATGAAGTGTTTGATTTTGATCCTAAGAGACTTAGAGAGACTTTGTTTACTAGGCCAAGGTATTGAAGAACACACTTTTCTCTAAGAGCAATCAAAAGACCAATATGACCAAAAGATATCAAGCACATGTGTGGGGTCCAATTTGTTATCTTTGCTTAGTGTATTCTTTTTGCCACAAACACACTTTTTGATTAGGTTTCAAACTGAATGTCCAATGTCACAACTTCTTTTTGTCCCACAAAGTGCTATGTGGAAGTTCCAAGAATTTAGGACAAAGGTTGCCTAACGTTGACCTCTGTAAGAGCAAATTAAGATGTAAACCCAATTACTTAGGAACCTCTAAGGACATAATCCCAAGGGTAAGCAATAGTTCTTGAGTTTTGTCAAAGGTATTTGCTCAAACTAAGGGGTTTGAAGTCTTGATGATGATGTTGAATGTTGGTTTGCAAATGTTTTTGAATACACACTGTGTTTTCAAACAAAGAATAATTACAAGCCCTATGGATGTGATAGACAATGTTTGTTGAGTCCCCACTTGGACAAGTCCAGCTACGCCTACTTTTAGCGGATGGTTAGATGTATTGCAGCTCCCCTCCCGGCCTCACTTATCACGGGGGCAGCCAAAGCACCAACACCCATGAAACTCCCATGGCATGCTTTCCATCTCTACTAAAAGCCGTAAAATTGTGGGGCGGCTTCAGAACGACCGTTCTTGCACCAACAAACAAATTAAGGATTTTGGCAAATTCTAACACATAGGTTCTAGTAAGGACTTTCCGTTCGTAGGAGTTGACCCAACGTGGCAAGAGTCCCCTTTCGGATCCATCTTGTCGGAGCCAACCGCGTGATTATGGCGTTTAACCAAAATCCTCATTTATATCGGCTAAAATACTCTTGGCTTTAGGGAGTATTCTTAGGTTAATTAAATTAAGCGGGTGAGTACTTTTCCCCAAGGTAGGCCCTCTAGGATAAAAAAAAGCAAGCAAAGACAACACTCGTAACTTGATCAATCTTTGACGACTCAAAGAAAGAGAATATACGCGATGATGCCCTACTCACACTCGCACAAGATGTTCAATTTTTAAGCCCAAAATGAAGTGTTTTAAAGCAATAAAGAATATATTTTTAGTGTTTCTCTTGCACCTAGATAAAGCAAGGAGAGGATCACATTACTCAAAAGACAATCACACAAATCAAACACTTGTTCGTTTTATACCCTTCAAAGCAATTGTGAATTCTTTTTAAGCACCAAATGAAATGTGAGGATTGCTTGTTCAATTTTTAACCCAAAACGAAATCTAGTAAGTGTGTTCTAAGGTTCGTTTTAAGCCCTTTGCAATGAAAATGAAATTGTTCGTTTTTAGCCCCAATTGAAAACTAATGTTCTAAAACGAAAAGGAAAACAATTTCGTGTAGTGTTGATTAAACACTTAGAGTGTTAAAGAACACATTGTGTTTTCAAAAAAAACATTTCCTTCCTTTCGTGAAGTAGTATTGATCAAACATTTAAAGTGTTAAAAAACACATTGTGTTTCCAAACAAAAATCCTCCTCCTTTCGTTTTCATTTGATAGCCTTCTCTTTCGCCTTGCACCTTTTCGCCTTCGTTTTCTTTTGTACCTATTCCAAGAAAAAGATAGATTATATGAGAACTCAATTTATTTTGTCTTAACTTCAAAAAAAAAATCATAATCCAAGATGATGATAACAAAAGGAGGTCTTATAAGTAAATCATATACTTATTAATCTTTCTCCCTTATCATAACCTTCATTACTAGAGGTTTTGAACCAATGAATCAATCACAAAGAGTATATCTCTTAACAACTTTCACTATCTCAAGGTAATCATAAATGTAATAAATGTATTTATGACATTTATTTAGAAGCTTAATAAATCATGAGTATAGTGATCTAACATAAAATAATATTTGAATCACGAGTGAATAACAACAATCCAATTAGCATTTTATATGGATCAATCCCATCAACCCCTAGCATACTGCATTAGTAAAATCATGTGGCTTTAATTCCAATGTATATTTGTCAATGATTTAATCATGTCAAAGGAAAAAGCGGATATAACATTGATGCCTGCACCTTGTCTCAATAATGTAGTCAACATGGAATACATTTACCCACCCAATCAAGAAAAAATCCAGCAAATGAATGAGCATTTAATGATAAAAAAGAAAACAACAACGTGATTGAGAGAACCAAAATGATTTATGCTGACAAAAATGAGTTTGCCAAAATAACAACTCTTTTCAGGCATGATGACTTCAAAATGGTACGCCCTTCAAATCTTCGAAATCTTATCATTGAAAACCATGCTTCAAGCTCTTTGAATCCTCTTAATAACTGCCAAGTTGGATACATTAAAGGGCGAGGATCTCGTTGGTAGGTGTAAGGTCAACTCATCAGTTCTGTCTTCCCACTATCCCTGGCGTGACAGCAGTCTACTCCTGTCATCTCTCATAACTCTCTATGTTGTCATCCTTTCAGCCCGCGCCCAAACAGATCTTGTAGCTACAGAAGAAACAGTGCATGGGTGAAGGAAAGGAGTCTAAGTGACTTTAAAGACTTCTTAACTGCAATCAACGACCAATATGTCAGCCAGGCAACAACCACTTTAAATATTTAAATAGAAACGTAGAAAGTTAAGCCACGCAAGCTGTTTGACAATAGTATAGGCGCAAATATTTGGTAGACAAGTATATAAAATGCAGAAGATTAGACAAGGCACGCGAACTGCTTGATGGTACGCCCCCGAAAGATGTGGTCTCATTAAAGGCAATAATTGCAAGATATGGGCTGCCTATGTTTGTTGGAAAGGCGTTAGTCAGTGTAAAAAAGAACGAATAACCAGAGAGGATATTAGCAAAGGTTGTAGACCACTTCAAATACTCATTAGAAATGTTAATCTAAACACACAAATCTGCAAATACCTCCATGAAATAGAATATCTATGCTAAAGAAATGCCACAAGTAACAAAAACAGCATCAAGAAGACATTTTAAAAGCAAGATAAACACTTATTCCATGTTGGATTGGTGTCACATGTGCTAGTGACCCTTTCCCAATCCTTGATAAAAAGCTCAAGATGATGAAATGCTATGAAGATGGTGGAATGATGATGAACAAGATCAAATCTCAAATGAAGAGAGTAACCTTGCATAGGATTGTGGAGGATTTGCAGGATGATGCACCTATTTAAAGATTTTCAAAATGCCAAGTGTTGAAGATGGACCAATGTGGGATCAAAAGCAAGCCAATGAGTTGAGGACACTTGTCATCATGTGATTAGTTGATGTATATGCAAGATTTGGGAAGAGTGCCCAAGAGGGGGAATTTTTGAATTCAAATTTGCAATAAATTTTGAGAGGGGGACAAGAAAGGAGAGCAATAAATGCCCTGTTTGACTTGTCATGTTGAGGGAAAATGAGTTTTAATAAATCAATAAAATTGATTTATTGTGCAAGTGGCTAGGTCTAGATAATGCAAGTGGGATGTGATTAGCATTAGGTTAGGATTAGATTAAGTTAATGATGATTAGGCTGATTTAATGCTGATTAGATGATTTGACTTTTAGGACTTTGATAATTGATTTCTTTAAATCAGAAAATGATGAAATATAATTTAGGATTTGATTTAAATGAAGTCCTGATTTATTTAATTAAATGGATGATGCAAGATGAAGTTTGAATGATAATGTTTATTTGATAAATGAATGGATGAAAATGCACTTGATTAATTGATGAATGGTCCTAATGTGACATCTAATTTGACTGAATTCGATCGAATGCATAATGTGAAATTTGCATGTCTACAGGTATCTTTCAAAAAGATCTTAAGAAAGGAGGGGTAGAGAAAGTCGCTAAGTTGGGTAGGAAAAAGGATATGGAGAAGATTAAATTGATAGGGGAAAATTTGGTGGAATCGAGTCGATCAAGACTTTGGATTCTCACTTCTCAAGCCCTTTGAAATGATTGTTCTATCATGGAATGTTAGGGGCTTGAGCAGTGGCCCTAGACAAAAAGTTGTTTGAAATTTGGTTAGATGTAAGTCTCTTGATATTCTTTTTTGAGGAGACCAAGCTTTACGTGGATGGTATGATGGGTATAATGCCCAAGCTATGGATGAGCAGTGAATTCCAATGCAGGTGCTCAGGATCGGGAGGGGTGGCTTGCTTATGGAACCCTCATAAAATTTTCCCCAAGTGGTGGATGTCCTTCAAGTCCTCTATCTCTTTGGTGGCCTCTTGTTATGATTCGGGGGAGTCGGTTCTTTTTTCCAACATTTATGCGCTTGTGGATATGCAGGGCAAGCATCTATTGTGGTCAAATATTCGTTATGTACGATGTATGGATCCTTAACTTCTGTGGATTATTGGGGGTGACTTCAATGCTATCACGAAGATTGCTGAGAAGTGGGGTGGTACCACAAGGTTGGAGGCTTCGGCTCTCCTATTCCAAGATAATATTTCTACTTTGAATCTTGTTGATATCAAGCCTGGCAATGGTCTGTTTACTTGGAACAATTGGAGGACTGGTGAAAACTGCATCGCAGAGCGGCTGGATTAGTTTATGGTTTCTTGCTTTTGGGTGGGTGATAGGTGGTCCTTTAGCTTGGAGATTTTGGACTTGAGGGGCTCAGGCCATTGGCCTATAAAGCTTTATGTCATCTCAGCTGGATGGCCCTACAATCTCTCCTTCAAATTCCAACTTATGTGGTTACGCGATCCTGATCTCCATGATTATGTGGCTCAGTGGTGGCAGCAAGGTAGACCAGCCTTTGGTAGGGCAATGTATGTTTTTACTAAGCTGCTTCAGTTTGTTAAGTATAAGCTTAAGCGTTGGAATAAGCAATGTTTTGGGAATGTTTTTAAAGCCAAGGTTGATGCACAAGCTAAGTTGGATGGTATTACAAGGGTGATGAGGGAGAATGGGGTGTCTGAGCCTTTGATGCAGGAGGAATCTAGGGCTTTGAAGGTTTTGGAGGAATGGGAATTGTGGGAGGAGATCTTTTGGAAACAAAAAGCCCGGATTGATTGGCTTCGAGAGGGGGATAAAAATTCCGCTTTCTTCTTTAATTCGGTAAAGGCGCGGAGGCATGGTAATTCTATTCTTGTTTTGATCACAGATAGGGGAGAGACTTTGAACTCCTTTCAGAGTATTTCCGATGAAGCTGTTCATTATTTTTGTTCCCTTTTCAGGGAGGATTTGCAAGGGAACTTGGTGGAGGAAGCTCAGGTCCTCTCGTGCGTCCCTCATCTGGCGTCTAGGGAGATGAGGGAGGATCTTATGGGTGAGATCATTCTTGAAGAGTTGGAGGGGACGGTGTTTCAGATGAAGAAAGGAAAAGCCCCCAACCTTGATGGTTTCTCGATTGAATTCTTCCAATAGTTTTGGGAGATCATCAAACTTGATTTATTAGAGGTGGTCAAAGAGTCGCAACGAAATAAGCAAATGTTAAAGGCCATGAATTCCACCTTTCTGGCACTTATTCCCAAGTGTGATGGGGCGGATAGGCTAAGCCGATTTCGGCCCATATCCCCTTGCAATGTGGTGTATAAGACTATTTCAAAACTAATTGCTAATAGGTTGAAGTGGTTGCAGTTACTCATTTCTGAGGAGCAAAGTGGTTTTGTGGAGGGTAGACAAATTCTGGATGGTATTGTTATAGCTACTGAGACCATCCATTCTATGGCTATTTCTAGAGAAAAGGCTATGTTTATCAAGTTGGATATGGAAAAGGCGTATGACAGAGTCTGATGGTCTTTTCTTTAGAAGGCCCTAGCTACTTTTGGATTTGGAGATGATTAGATTCAATGGGTCATGAGTTGCACACATCGGTTTCCTTTTCTATTTTAACTAATGGGGAGCATTCTGAGTTGTTTGAAGCCTCTCGAGGGATAAGGCAAGGTGACCCTCTTTCCCCTTGTTTATTTTGCTGGTGGAAGGATTGGGACACCTTTTGAGACGTCAGGTGGAGTTGGGCCTTATTCAGGGGTGGCGGTGGGGAGGTGATTTATCCCCTCAATCCCACTTGCAGTTTGTGGATGATATTGCCTTATTGGGAGTGGCCACTATTCAGGAGGCAACACATATTCATAGGGTGTTGGATATGTATCTCGAGGCTTCAGGTCAATCAATTAATGAGGACAAGTCTTCCATCTATTTCTTTAATACTCTGGATCCTATCCAGAGGAGAATTGCATAGCTTCTCCGTTTTCAGATTGGGACTCTTCCTCTATCTTACTTTGGGGTTCCCGTCGTGGTCGGCAGATTAACGAAGGAGTCGTGGTTGCCTATCTTGAATAAATTTTGCTTGAAGGTTACTCACTGGACCAACTGATGGTTGTCCTTTGCTGGGCGGGTTCAGTTGCTGAAGTCTGTGGTCCAAGCTCTTCCTATTTATTGGTGTATGCTTCAGGTGGCCCCGAAAGGCTTTGTTATGGAATTTGACTCTTTGGAAAGATAGTTTTTATGGGCTGGCAACTTGATGTCTTCCAAGTGGAGTCCAGTTAGATGGGATACAATTTGTTGTCCTAAGAAACTTGGCGGTTTGGGGTTGAGGCATTCCTCACTGGCAGGGATGGCATTGGCGGCAAAAATTTATTGGAGATGGTGCACGGAGAAGGATAAGATTTGGGCTAGGACCCTCTCCTATAAGTACTTTCAGGGTATTCATGGGGAAGATATGCCTCGCTACCCCTTGTTGGGTAAGGGTTCAGCTATTTGGGCTACTCTCAAGAAGGGAGTTGTGCTTGTCAAGGATGGCTTATTTTGGATTTGTAGGAGTGGAACGAAGGTTCAGTTTTGGTATGACTCTTGGGATGGTCATCCTCCCATCCTCACTCAACTCCTTGATCTGGTGGCCCTAAGTAGGAGTTTCAGTGATGCTGGTTGGATGAGGGTAAGTGATTTTAAGGTGCTTTCTCTTCAGGGTCAACTTGTGGGTGCTAGGTGGAAGACTCCTGAGGAGTGGCTGGTGATTGGTTTGGTGGAGGAATGTAGGATTTTGCATAATATTCTCTTGGGCGGACAATGCAATCCCCTCAGGGATAGGGATATCCTTGCTTGGTCTCCTAATCTGAAGGGTCACTACACAATTGCGTCTAGTTATCGAAGGCTATTTTCTCAAAGGTTTGTGGGGGAGAAAGTTCCTTGGTGGAAGAAGGTTTGGAATAAGTTTTCTTGGCCAAAGTGTAACTGCTTTCCCTGGATTTTGGATTGGAACAAGTGTTTGACTTGGGATAATATCTAGAGGCATGGGTTTCAGGGCCCATCTAAGTGTGTGTTGTGTGGGAAAGGTGAAGAGGACTCTTCACATCTTTTCTTTCGATGTCCTTTTGCCTTGCAGCTCTGGCATTCTTGGTGAAATGTTTAGAACAATCCTTGTGTTCATGTTTCCTCCTTAGTGGATTTTTTGTCTAGCTTGGGCAAACCTCCCTTGAGGGCCTCTTTTTTGCAGGATGCTTGGCAGGCAGGACCTATTTTCTTGTTGTGGTAGATTTGGCTAGAAAGGAATAGGAGGATTTTCAGAGGGGAATTGTTGTAGGTTCAACAAGTGTGGTTTAGAGTTCTTGGGATGATTTAGGAGACTATTCAAGCTAAGGGGGATGTGGAGCTTCTACTGGAAAAGAAAGATGCAGAGTTGGTGGCCCGGTTGGGCATCTAGAGGTTTACCCCTATTGCGTCTTGTGGCCATAAAGGTAGGTAGGTGGGGCAACGTGTCCAATGGCAAGGGAACTGGCTTCCTCCCCTTGTGGGAACCCTGAAGGTTAATACTGATGGTTCTTCTAGGGGAAATCCTGGCCCCGCTGGAATTGGTGGGGTAGGCAGGGATTCTTCTGGCTCTGTGGTTTTCCTCTTTTCCATTCATAAGGGGACGCAAACTATCAACCTAATGGAAGGATGGGCAATTCTTTATGCCTTGGAGAAGGCCTATGAGCTAGGGTGGCGTAGGGTTATTTGTGAATTTGATTCACAGGTTTTTATTAATTTACTCAATCAAGGGAGGACGTCGGATGTGAATTGGTAGTTGGCAGTTCTGGTGCAATAGATTTTGCAGATTGGTAATCTTATGGAAAGGTTATCCTTTGTCCATATTCTACATGAATGGAGCAGGACTGCTGATTGTCTGGCCAAGTGGGCTTCAAAGCATTTGGATGATTGGAAGATTGATGATTGGGCTTAGATCCCTCAGGAGCTTAGGTCGGATTTGGAGAGGGTTCTCGTAGAGGATAGTGGGGGTGTTGAATGAGTTGGTTTTTGGTTTGGTTTATGTCTTTGATCTCTTTGGGCTTCTACCCTTGACTTGGTTGTAATGCTGGTTTCTGATATTCAATAAAGTTTTTACCCCTTTTTTATTAAAAGTATACACAAAGATAACATGAGATATATAGGACTTTAATGTTTGGAAAAGGGTGGTGACGTGAAGATGTGTGTGGGAGCTTCTGGTTTGCATGAGCTAGGTTCTCCCTAGCCCATGCCTTTTGCTTGCTCTTTCTCCGGTGCGTTTTGCATGAGGGGGGAGTCTTTTGGTTTGGGGGTTTGGCTTCTTCATTTGTGTTGTTGCGGTGGCAGTTTTTCTTGTTTTCATCAGGTGGCTTTTTTGCTGGTTGTTTCTTTTTGTGGTTTTGTTCCATTTTTCCAGTGTTTGCTTCATGGAGGGGTAGTGGGCTTCTTCAAGTTTGGTGGTTGTCGATGTTAGGGGATAGAGTGGTGCTTCTAGTTTGCATGCAGGGCCTTTGGCTTCTTCTATTGGTAGGGAGGTTCCTTTTTATGAGGGTGTTTCACCGAAACTCAAGAAGGTTAATAGATGTTTGGAGAGGAGCCAAGATCGTCTAGTTTTGGTTATCCAGCCAGAATCAATAGTTGAGGATGTGTCTTATTTCAACAATCATGCTCTTATTTGTAAATTCATGGGGATTCATATTTCTTTGCCTGCATTGGAAGCTTGGATTCATCGAAATTAGCAAATTGAAGGGGTATGGAGCTTATGCTTGCGACAAATAATTATTTTATGATTTTTTTTTTCTTCTATGGCTGACTGAACAGGGTTTTTGAAGGGGGCCCTTATTTCTTTAATAAGATTGGTCTTTTTATTAAACCTTGGCATGTGGGCTTTAATTCTACAGAGGAGCTTCCATCGAGAGTTCTTGTGTGGGTGTGGCTTCCATGGCTCCCGTTGGAATTTTGGAGGAATGATATCTTGCTCAAGATTGCTTCCTTGCTTGGGAAGCCAGTTGGGAAAACCCAACAAACTTTGGATAGGAAGGTAGTTACTTATGCTCGTATTTGTGTGGAAATTGATTTAAATAACCCTTTGCCAAATTCGATGGAAATTTTTTTAGGCTCCTCTTCTTAGATTCAACAACTGGATTATGAAACTCTTTCATTTCATTGTCAAATTTGTCATGAGTATGGGTATCTTCAATGAAAATGACCTAGGGTTAACCAGTCCTCTGCTGCAAGTAATTATTCCCCTTCCCCAGCTCCATCAGGGATAAAGGGAAGACTACAATGGTTGGGGGGTTGTCTATAAGGAGGGTTTTTGTTCTTATCAAGTCTAGTAATAAAGGGAGGGGCCAGAAGAGAACCTTCAAAGAGAGGCAGAATGATGAGGTCTTTAATCATTTTGATGGTTTGGACGCTATGGCTCAGGAGGAGGGGATTCTAGTTGATTTACTTTTTGGGGTTAATCCTCTGGGACTGGATGAGGTGCATTGCTTGGAGGAGGATAATGGTAATCTACATTTGGTTACTTTGCTCGACTCTCAGCTACCAGTTAAGGCCCCCGTTGATTTGGTGCCCCCTGGATCCTTGGAAGTGAAGGATGACATAGTATTGGATGACTTGGCTAAGGAGGATTTGGTTTCTACTAAAGGTAATGAATCTTCTCTTGTTTTGGGGTTGCAGCAAAAATATTTCAAAAAATCCCTTTTAGAAAAACCTTCTAAAGTGGGGCGAAACAAGGATTAGGAGAAAGTTAAATTGGTTGGTGAGACATTGGTGGAATCTGGGTTAGTGTGTACCATTTCCTCCCATTTCTCCCGATCTTAATAATGATTGTTCTCTCATGGAATGTACGGGGGTTGAATAGCATCCCTAGGTAAAGGCTATTCATGATTTGATTTTTTCTCATTCTTCGTATTTGGTTTGTATTCAAAAAAAAAATTATTTGTTGAGGGAATTTTGCAACATACTTCTAATATTTGAAGGTATGGTCGATGCCAATGCATTGGGGCTTTTGGTTGTTCTGCAGGGGTGGAATGTTTTTGGGACCCAAAGAAGATTTCACCTATTTGGTGGATTTCCAGTCGATCCTTTATCTCTTTGGTTGCTTCATGCTTGGATTCTGGTGAGCTTGTTTTACTATCTAATATGTATGCTCCAACTAACTTTTATAGTCTTTGCTTTGGGATCATTTAAGATATATTTGAACTGTTGCTCCTTACCTTCCTTGGATTGTTGTTGGGGACTTTAATTCTTTTCTTAGTTTGGATGAAAAAAGGGGTAGTATTGCTAGGTTGGACCCCTCTTCAGGTCTTTTGAGGGATAATGTGGAGCTTCTTAATTTGATTGATGTGAAACTGAGTAATGGCATCTTTACTTGGAATAATCGATGATGTGGGGAGGATGCTATATCTAAGAGGCTGGATAGGTTTTTGGTCTCTTGTTTATGGATTGGAGATAGGTGGACTACTAGTTCAAAAATTCTTAACTGGCGGGGATCAAATCACTGGAAAATTAAGTTGACTGCAATTAGTTATTTAGCCCCCAAAAATCCTTCATTTAAGTTTCACCTCATGTGGATTAGAGATTCCTCGCTCCAGGATTTGATGAGTGAGTGGTGGCATCAAGGGAGTCCTGCTTATGGAATGACCATGCACTCTTTTGTTAAAAAGCTGTAGTTTGTGAAATATAAACTTAAGAGATGGAATAAGCAATTTTTTAGTAATCTCTTTGCTACTAGGAGGTTGCTATAGGAGTGGTTAGATCAAGTTACTCATCAGATTCATGATCACAGAATCACTGAGGATTCAGGTAGAGATGAGGCTCGGGTGTTGAAGGACCTGGAGGAGTGGGAGATTAGGGAGGAAATATTTTGGAAGCAAAAAGCGAGGGTGGATTGGCTTTAGGAAGGCGACAAAAATACTACCTTCTTTCATAATTTTGTTAAAGCTAGGTGGCAAAGGGGTCATATTTCTTCTCTTGTGACTACAAAAGGGGTTTCTTTTTCCTCCTTAAGGGAGATGTCTCGTGAGGATACTTGCTTTTATTCTACCTTGTTCTCGAAGGATTCTCCTCCTGCTAGTGATGAGGAGAATTGGATATTGAATTATATCCCCTCTTTAGTCTCCAAGGAGATGAATGCTGCTTTACTTCAACCAATCTCTATGTCTGAATTATAAAAGGTTGTTTTTGGTATGAATAAAGGTAAGGCTCCTAGTCCTGATGGGTTTCCTATTGAGTTTTTCCAAGAGTTTTGGGAGATAATCAATTTTGATCTTCTAGATGTCGTCCAAGAGTCTTAATGTAATAAGCAAATGCTTCGGGCTCTAAATGCCACTTTTCTAGTTCTTATTCCTAAAAAGGTAGGAGCTAATAGTCTGGATCAATTCGCCCCATTGCTCTTTGTAATGTGGTGTATAAAATTATTACTAAGCTGATTGTTGAAAGGTTGAAGCCTTGGCTTAATGACTTAATTTCAAAAGAGCAGGGAGGATTTGTTGTTGGTAGACAGATTCTTGATCAGGTGGTGATTGTGACAAAGGTTATTCACTCCATGTCTACATCTAAGGAAAAGGTCGTGTTTGTTAAACTTGACATGGTTAAAGCTTATGACAAGGTTAAGTGGTAGTTCTTGCAACAACAAAAAAAATGGCCTTTGGATTTGATCAAGATTGGGTGGATTGGGTCATGAGCTATGTTACTTCTTCCTCTTTCTCAATTATTATTAATGGTGAACCTTCATATTTGTTTATGATTTCTAGGGGTCTTCACCAGGGGGATCCTTTATCACCGTATTTGTTTATTATTTTGGTTGAAGGTTTAGGAAGATTTCTCAAGGCTCGGGTTTCTCATAAAGTGATTCAAGGGTGGAGTTGGGGTTTTGGTTTGCCTCCCCTTTCTCATTTGCAGTTTTTTGATGATATTGTTTTAATGGGGCTTGCCCATATTCAAGAAGCTAATAATTTTAGGACTTTGGACATTTATTTGGCTGCTTCAGGTCAGAAAATCAATGATCATAAATCTTCTATTTATTTTTTTAACACCCTTGTGCATATTCTAAAAAGGATTGTTGAGATTCTGAGGTTTCAAATTGGTTCCTTCCCTATGGTTTATCTCAGAGTTCTCCTTGGGGTGGGTTCTCAACTTAGGGATTCTTGGAAGGAGTTGTTGGAAAAGTTGAGGCGAAGGGTTACTCATTGGACACATAGATGGTTGTCTACTGCTGCTCAAGTGACTCTTTTGCGTTCTGTGATTTAGGCTCTTCCTATTTACAAGTGCTTCGTTCATGTGGCCCCTTCAAAGTTTCTTAAAGAGTTTGATGCTCTTTCCTGCAAATTCCTTTGGAGTGGTAATCTGCTTGCTTCTAAGTGGAGTTTAGTTAAATGGGAGTCTGTTTGCAGGCCTTGGTGTGAAGGCGGGCTTGGTCTTCATTCAACAACTCTGAATAGGCAAGTGCTTGCTGCTAAATTGTATTGGCCCTGGTGTACAAGTCAAGATAAGGTTTGGGCTCGTATTCTCACTTATAAGTACATTGGAGGGATTGATGGTGTTGATGTTCCTAGATGCTGTCTGGAAGGGAAAGGCTCTACGATTTGGAATACTCTTAAATCTAGGGCTCGCCTTGTTAAGCAGGGGATTTTTTGGATATGTCATAGGGGCTCTGAAGCTTTATTCTGGGGGGATTCTTGGGATGGTCACCCTCCTCTTCTCTCGATATACCCTCATTTACAGGCTCTCAATGATAGTTTTATTGGTGTTGGTTGGTGTAGGGTGGCTGATTATAAGTCAGTTCAACACTTGGGATAGGGTTTTGTCAGAAATTGGAAAGATCCTTAGGAATGGCCTACAGGGGGGACTAAGGAGGAGCGACAAGATTTAGCTAGGATTCTTGCTAATAGGGTCTGCTCGTCTCTTTTGGACAAGGATATTCTGGATTGGGGACAAGATTCGTTAGAGAAGTTTTCAGTGGCCTTTGGGTATCTTTAGTTGGACAAGAAACTGTTTGGGAGGATTGGTGTTCCTTGGTGGAAATGGGTGTGGAACAAATTCTCTTGGCCCAAATGTAACTTTTTTCTTTGGGTGCGAACTAAGAATCGATGTCTCACTTGGGATAATTTGCAAAAAAGAGGTTTTCATGGCCCATCTATTTGTGTTATGTGCCATAATAGTGAGGAGTGCTCTTCTCACCTTTTCTTTCAGTTTCCTTTTGCTAGGGAGATGTGGCATCTCTGGTGGGGGGTTTGGAATAAGCCATGATTGCATGTCTCTTTGCTGGTTGAGTTTTAGGATTGTTTGGGTTTGCCGCTAATTAAGACTTCTTTTCTTTAGGTTGCTTGGGATATTGGGCCTTCCTTTATTCTTTGGAATCTTTTATTAGAACGAAATCGTTGAATATTCCAAGGGGCACAATTGGTTGTCAAGCAATTGTGGCAACAAATTATTTGCACTCTCCAAGAGACTGTCATGGCTAAGTGTGATCTTGCTAGCCTTGTGGATTCTGCTGATTTGGAGATTTTTAGAAGGTTGAGATTCCCTTCTCAAGAGAATTGTATTCTTGTTAGATAAAGGCGTAGACAGGTTAAGGAGAAAGTTGTTAGGGAAGGCAGATGACATCCTCCCCCTCCTGGGGTTCTGAAGATTAATACAGATGGCTCTTCTAGAGGGGATCTTGGTCCTACAGGGATAGGTGGTATTGGTAGAGGTAGTTCTAGAGATGTCCAATTCTTCTTTTCTACTTATAAAGGGTTTCATACTAATAATTTTATGGGAGCCCTTGCTATTTGGTATGCTTTGGAGAGAGCTTTTGCTCTAGGTTGGAGAAGGGTCCTTTGTAAATCTGATTCACAAGTGGTGGTTTCAATCTTGACCTAGAGGCAGTTGGATGGGGACAATTGGTGGTTAGCCCTAGTTATTTATCAGATTCTTAGTTTGAGCAGGTCTTTTGACTCAGTTTATTTTTCCCATATTCCTCGGGAGTGGAATGGTGTGGCAGATTGCTTGGCTAAATGGGGATTTGATCGGCTGGAAGGTTGGAATATTGTTGTCAGGGGTTCTTTGCCTTTCAATCTTTCTTGTATGTTAGATCAATTAATTGATAAAGATAAGGTTGGTTAGTGTTTGGTTTTGATTTAGGTGTGTTTCCCTTCTGCTTTGTATTTCTTCTTTGGGATTAATAAATTTTTACCCCTTTTTTCAAAAAAAAAAAGTATACACAAATAAATACAAATAAGAATGAAATTAAAATAGATTAAAAACCAAACTACAAAACTGGAAAAAATAAAAATAAAAATGAAGCATATATAAATTAAAAATAAGACACAAACTAAATATTAAATCAAATGCAAAAATATACCATTGTCACTAAAATGGACTCAAATCTAGATTGGAAATGTAAGGGGTATGCTAATTTCACCATGAGAATCATAAACAATGTAATTTCCCAAGATTAATATTTTTACGACTTTGGGAAAGAGTGAAAATAAGGAGAACAACAAAAATACCCTAGCATGCCAAACAATTGTTGCTATTATCATCACTTAGTGGGGAATAAGGATAAAGGCCACAACAAGACATTTAGAAAGTAGTCACGTGATAGGGAAGAGGGTCCTGAGCTAGGTCTTAATGCCAATCAAACAAAAACTGACAAGGTTAAGAGCAATGAAAATGGGGATTTGACTATAATTGGGTATAATTAGTCAAGAGAGAATGGAGATAAAGAAGTATCAGAAATGGAAGAATAAAGTGGAAAAGATACAAGTAAAAATTTAGAATTTCTCCTCCTTGATGATGTTATGGATTGCATTGTTGAATGTCAACACAAATCATTCATTTTGTTTTTTTAAGAGGAGTTTCATTTGAATCAAAATTTTATAAATAGGGAAAACTAAACTGAGAAAATAGTGGTTGGGAAATAAAAGCATTGAGGGGTTTAGTAAAGGGTTATGTATCATGCAAATTTAAAAATGCAAAACATGCTCAAGTAGTGTTACAATATGGAACATGGTTCATTTGTGGGAAAGTCTATTATTTACGGACATGGAATTTGGATTTTCATCCAAAAGGGCCTTCTAGATCATGGTACCCAATGTGGGTGGATCTCCCATTTTTGAATCTTGCTTTCAAACCCTCTCTATGGGATATAATGGCTCGGTTGGGTAGGGTTATTTGGTGCAAAATAATTCGAATAAATTTTGTAGCTTAAGGATGCATCCTAGGGTTTGTGGACTTAAAAAACCACTTACCTGAAAATATCAAGCTTATTGGCCCAAAATTTGAGTTCTTCTAGCTATTAGTTTATTTAAAAAATCCTAGTGCTTGTTTTTATTATTACCAAGAAGGTCACTTGATAAGGGTTTGTCCAACCAGAAGGAACAAAATGACATAGCCACAAGCTTTAACTTAGTCCAATCAATAATAATAGGTTGAGAACCAACCTTTAGTTCCACTATGCCTAAAAACTCAACTCATGCCCAAAGACTAACTAAATCTCCTTTGGTTACACAAAATAATAAGGATTCTTATTGCACTGTCTCTTCTTTTAAAGATGTTGTGATGGGGGATGGTTGGAGAGTAGTAAGGAAAATAAAAAAGTGTAATTGATCATTAAGGGTTTCATCACTCTTCTTCACAACTTAACATCAAATCATTTTATTGATCTTCTACTTCACCTCCCCATTATGCAAGACAAAGATGTAGGTCTTTTGTTGCTGCTAATGTTGATTTGGGTATTTGTAACTAGAATCCTTCTACAAGACAAAGGTAAAGGTCCCCATCCCCTACTAATTCTATTTTGGACACACTTAATCACTCTATCTCAATAGCTAATCATTATGATGTTTTTTCACAAGAGGATGATCCATCACACTCCTCTTTACCATGATTTATAAAATTATGTTTTGGAATATTAGAGGGATTTCTCTCCTTCAATGTCAATATGGAGTAAGAGATGTGATTGCTAAGTGGAAACTTGATATTGTTTTTCTTCAAGAGGTTAAGCTTGTTGGTCCCTACATTTCTTGTTCTCTATCCAACACATGGAGAAATGATTATTTTCTTCATACATCACATATAGAAGATAGGGGGAGCGATTATTGGTTTAGACTCTTAGATTCATAAGTTTGTCATTGATGCCGATAGTGGTATGATATGATGGTTAAGTCATCGTGGTGTTGTTCTTGCCATCAAGGTTCAAACCTCACTGGGGTGTAATTGTTGAATGTTTAAATTGGGGATGAGGTCCCCCATTTGTGACCTCATTGGTTCATAGCTCTAGGTCAAAAGTGTTTACCCCTCAATAAAAAATTAAGTTTGTCATTGATAAAGGAGAGGAATTGTCACATTGTTAAGTGCAGGTCTAGAATTTTATTAATGGTCAACCAATTGGGTTATGCTCAATTTATGCTCCTAACATAATGAAAGAAAAAGTGAGTGGAGCGATTGGATGCCTAAAACCCTCCCTAATGCTGATTGAATTTTAGGAGGAGATTTTAGTATGGTCGAATACCATAATGATTGAAGTTGGAAAAGTCATATTAAGTTAAGCAATGGAGAATTTGATAAATGGTTATCTTGTTGCAATTTTATGGTGGTGATTGACCTAGTCCACATTAATAGTTCCAATCATGGCAACAATTGGTACACATGGTCTAATTACAGATTTGGGGATGGTAGAAAGTTGAGTAGACTTGAAAGATTTTACATTTCTCCTAACTTACATGTTATCCATGATACCTTTGGTTCTAGTATGAGAGTGGATCATTTTGCTATTCTTTCAGATCACTTCCTATCTTTTGTTCATTTTTTGAAAATGATAATAGTAATGTGGTGACAAATATGCCATATAAACTTAATACTTCTCATTTAAAAAACTTGTTGTGTGTGGTTTCTCTTGTTGGCATTTAGAATTCTATACCTAAACCAAGTGAAGGGGAGTCTTATAAGGGTTGGTTATATTTGGATATTTCTTAATGTGTTGAATTCCTTCGTGCTTTGGTAAGAGATTGGTTTGACAACAAAAATGAAAGGAGAAATTACTACAAGGGAAACTTGAACACCACAAGAAGTTACTCAATGTTAATCCTAACAATATCACCTTACAATCTTCTATAGCCTATTTAGAAACTCATCTTCAAAAAACATGATTCTTGTAAGGGGAAAATAGCTAAAATAAGGGCTAGACTACATTGGGTGTAAGGAAATAGAGGTTATAAATACTTTTTCAAAATTGTAAAGTATAAACATAAGGAGTATATTGGAGTCATTTAAGATGATTCTAGTCACGTGCATACCAGACAAGAAGAGGTTAAGGGTTTATTTCAAAACTTTTATGAGAGGCTTTTCAAAGAAGACTCTCATTGGAAAGACACTCAACCAATTCTGAAAGATATTTTCAAAGATCTTATTCCCAAAAAGGTTGATATTGATTATAGTTAATTTGTAGATCAAGAAATTTATATGGAAGATTTCAAACATGTTTTTTCAATGGCTCCTAACAAGAGCCTTGAAATTGAAGTGTTGTCAACAAAATTTTATCAAACTATGTGGCAACACATTCAAGATTATTTTTATCTAGTTTATTTGGAGGCATTAGCACATGGTTCTTTAGGTCCTAATAGCAATAAGGGTCTTATTAATCTCCTTTTGAAAGAGAAAAATGAAGACTCTATTTTTGGATGGCGTCCTATCACCTTGCTTAACACTTCTTATAAAATTATTGCTAGAGCTATTGCTACTAGAATTAATCAAGTGGTGAAAGGGATAGTCAGACTAGAACAAACTAGGTTCCTTGGAGGGAGATTTATCCTTGATAACTTGATTCTTTCTTGGGAAACTATTGAATGGGCTCACTAATCGAGACAAAATGTCTTATTGGTAAAGCTAGATTTTAATAAAGCTTGTGATAGAATGTGATGGAGCTTTATTCTTAAAATACTTCAATGGTTGGGATTTGGTCCTAATATTTGCAAACACATCCAAATGTTTAGCTATTTATAAACAAAGAGGTATACGAATCCTTTCCTTTGCGACATTCAATTAGACAAGGTTGTTCGTTATCATATTTCCTTTATGTTCTTGATGTTGATGCTCTTGGGGTATTTGTTACAAAAGTGTAACCAAATAAACTTGATAAGGGGTGTTTCTATACCTAATGAGGTGGTTGTTCTTAACTCGCATTTTGTTGATGATAGCATGCTCTTTCTTCAAAATACTGAAGAGGAGATTCATAATGTGATGGAGGCACTTGAACTTTACTGCATTGCGCATATGGATCTAAGTTAGCTCATCACAAAACTAAATTTATCATGGGGAAAATTGATCGTGTCCCTAATTGGATACCAAAAGAATGGAAACAAATTAAACATGGACAAATTTCTTACTACTTGGGCATTCCTTTTGGGCTAGGTGTTACACTTTTTAATATGTGAAAATGGTTTCTAAACAAGCTGAAAAATAATCTCTAGTCTTGGGAGAATAATTTTTGTCCTTAGTTGGAAAGATTCAAGTTGCGAACAACTTACTTTTAGCTTCACGTGTACTACTCATCTTGTTGGATGCCTTCAAAAAATGGTTGTGAAGATTTAAACAAAATCATAAGATATTTTTATGGTCTAATTGGAATGGATATGTTGGTTTCAAATCAACTTCCTAGTTGCATTATATTCAACCTAAAGTGAGAGGTGGGTTGGGTCTATTAGACCCCAAAACTCAAGGAGTTTGTTTGGCTACTAAATGGATAGTTATAGAGGCTATTGGCGATGAACCATGGAATATTTTGGTTTATTACCGAATCATACAAGCTTATGATAAAAGGAATTAGCAATTAGTTAGATGGTTAGATACAAATTTTCTTGCTCCTTTTTTCAACTTAAAGCTTCATTTCCTCTTTTGTCTATATGGAAGGCCTAGCAAGAGGTTTGAAAATGTTTAAATTGGATAAATTCTTCCTTACAATATGGGTTAGTTTTGGTACATCATTTATTTGGTGGAATAGAATGGTTCAATATCAAGGGAAACCCCTTATTGTTGCCTTTCCAAGACATACTTATTACCTATTCAATAAAGGGATTTGATAGTTTAGGGATTTATGGGATTTTAATGCTTTAGATTGGGCTACATGACATATCATTAAGAATAAATTTTGTTTAAATAATAAGCTTCAAGGTTTTGGTATCTTTGTGAGAGCTTTGGTTCCTATGGACCTTGTTATAGAGCTATACACTCCCCTACAATGTAATTTCCTCAAAAATTGGTGGTGGTTGTCCAAAGTCCATTTTTTTTTTTAACAGTCTATCTAAGTCTTCTTCCTTCTTTGCCCTTAACTCCAAGGCTAAATTAGAAATAGAAATGCAAACTCAAAGAAAAGACTTGGAGAAGATTGAGTGCTCAAATTTGGAGGTCAAAAGTCGAGGCTAATGTTCAAAGCTTGGCCTAGAAAGTTCTACACTTCAAACTACCAATTGTTGACAGGTTGAGATGCATGATGGTGCAACTGGTTAAATGTCCTTTCTATCAACATGATGAAAGTTTGAACCACGTTTTCTAAGACTGTTCAAGGGCTAAAAGAAAATGGAATGTTATTTTTAAATTCCTTCCAACTATTTTTGAGCATGGATTAAGATGGAAAGAACCTATATTGAGATTTAACATTCAAAACAATGTTGTTGCAGATTCTATGAGATACAATTTTACTAAATATATGAAAAATTAGATGTTTGTCAGTTTTTGCTAAGCATAATGCTCATCAAGAAGCAAAAATGTTAAAGTTTTACTATAATGTCATTTTCCAAAATGTTGTCTTGTGTTCTCAATTGTAGGGGGTGCCCAAAGAAAAGGTGGAGATCAACAACCACTTGGATAAAATAAAGTATCAAATGTTGTAGTTTCATGAAAAAACACTTTATGCTCTAAAAAATTACAATGTCTCTTAAAACCCAAATTTAATGCAACTATTTTTGTAATGTTTTTCTTCTCACCTCAAACTCATTATGAATTGTATTGTAATATTTGAAAATGCTTTTATTTATTTGAGAGTCTATTGATTGCTCTTCTATTTATAATTTTTCTTGCTGTACTTCAATATTAAAAAAAAAACAATGTCATTTGCCACTTAAATATTAAATGAACAACTAAAAGTGGGGGATATCATTAACAATCAAAATAGGGACCAAGAGCAGCCCCACATCTTCCTTAGGTCCGAGTATTTCAAATTGTATTGAATTCCGAATTTGAAGTCCGCGCCCTATAAATAAGAGTAAAATTTCTTATGTGAGGCAAATAACTGTTTTAACGAGGGCTTTATCTACGTCGGAGGTTTTTTCGAGCTGGAATATTTTCACTCGGTTCATTGCGAGTTTGCCATAAATCATGGTACGGATTTGTCGATACCATAACAGTGTAATATACACGTAGAGTATACTGCATTTCAGAGTATTATTTTGCAATAATTTTAGCACAGAGGCTATATAGGGCTTTTAATGTTAGGCCAAATCTGAAAGCACAATTGGATTTCCTGGGCAGAATATTGTTAAGTGCTTACAGGGATCTATGTAGAATTTGATGTATTTTTTCTTATTTATGCAACTTCTCATGTAAAGTTTGATGTTATTAACGTGAATGTATATGGCCGAGGGCAATTTTATCTGATATTTGAATCGAATTGGTGGGGGTTTAATGTTTTGTTCAATTTAGAAATTATTATTAGGTTTAGCTGATCCTCAGGCCGTTTTGGAAAGCACATTATACTTATCTCTTTTAATGAGGGGTTAAAGTTAGAAATCTTAGGGAGTCGGTTTGTTTAGGATTTGGAACAGGTATCACGAAAATTGATTCTGGGGTGCACAAAGGAACTTAGACTTAAATTGGCCGAAGTTTGCCTTAAGCTAGAATATACCTCATAATCGTTACGCTGGAATCTCACCATATGCTCACCGATATTTTTCTGAGGAAATCTGAAACTGGGTCAGCCTCTTGCGAGAGCCCTTTATTGCCATTGCACAACTAGTCCTTGGACCACGAAAGAATCGAGATAAAATTTGTCCATAATCAGGGTTTGTTAGCTGCAAAGAACGATACCCAAGTAAAACATAATGTGCAGCCTATTATTCATTTTGACCTAAGACTCTCAGGCGTGAAGACCGATGCTGTTTCCGTTGACGGACGAGTTGAAAGTTCAATTAAGGAGAAATTCCCCAGCATGGGATACACGGTTTCCATTGATCTTGATTGATTGGAGATTGTATCTATTTTTAGGAGAGGTCGCTGCAACCCAGCAAAGATATTTTACTAGCCCCATTTTTGCATTCCATGGTGTCTACAAGAGGAATTGCCATATAACTTTATAAATGTTAGTCAGCAATGTGCGAATTTAGCTTGGTCAACATAATTTCTTGTACGAAAAATGAGGAATCTGTGCTTTGTGTGTTGCTCAAGGGAAATATGTGGATAATAGTAGACACAAATCCAGTCATCCATGGCTTCTTGAAAAGAAAAACAAAAAAAACTAGCTATTAATAAAATTACAAATCTCATCCTTCAACTTTAGTATTTTACAACATAAGTACCCATTTTTTAACTTATCGTGTCAAAGGAATTAGCTGGCAGATTAATATATTTTAATGGATCTTATTATTTGCAATTTTGCCATAATTTGGGTGGATTTCCACAATAAGGTAAGTTAATATGTATCATCTAGATGCCAATTGAGTCAATCTAGTTCATCAATTCAGTTGTTATGACATCGACGTCACTGGATTTTATCAACACTCTTTAGAGTTACCACACACTTGCAAAGCTTGAATGTGTGAAGGGTCAATGCCTCTGTGGTAAGAGTGCCCTGTCGTGCCAACTAGAGGTCCAACTGTAGAGTATTAGCTAATCCCCGTCTTGCAACAGAATTCCCATGTAATTGCTTTTAGTTTGTACATATATATTTAACTGTAGATCAATTCTTGGACATAGATGTGTTTGATAGGTAAATATTGGGAAGTCTATAGAGATTACAGGCCCAAGAAAACTGCAAAATTCATACAAAATGTGTACTCAACTATATGCTAGATAGCCATTGATTCCAGCAAAACCAGGCGTGTAGATATTAATGTGTCTGCCCAATACCATTATAGTCAAACCTGGATGATGGTGGTTTGCTATAATTAGAAAACAGAGACCGGTACTTAGATTTTCAGTTGGATCCACTAAAACCATATAATATGCATGAGTGTCAAGCTCTCCCTAAGTGCCTGGCCCTTATAGCCTTTACTGTTATCATGGTTCTGTACTTCCTTCCAATGCTTTCTGAATTTTTGTTTCAAAAGAGTATTAATAACCAAGGAGGCAATCAATTACCAAGCCAATAATTCTCTATGACAAATTCTCTTTATTTGTAATCATTTGGCATGATTTGAGGCTGATGTTTCTGGTAATTTTATTTCTGAGTAGCTGATCTGACATTACACCTGCATATAATAGAGTATTAAGCCCCCCTTGAATTTATGTAGAGAAAGTGAGTCAAATATTATAACTTTTGTGAGGGGCAGTATTTGTAATGCCTCATCGAAATTTTGATTGCATAATCACACTATCCTGTAACTAAGCCTTCTAAGCCAGCCTCTTTGTTTGCCAGAGGTTGGTTAGCCTATTTTCTTTGCTATGTACATGGGATATAGAGACCACAAGCTGGTTCAGAATGGTTCTACCTTACTGTATGATTTCTTGCAGTTAACAATTTGGATAATTAATGTCTTTATCATATCCACAATAACATTTGAATCACCCTCAATGGTCAGATTTGTTCAGTTCTCTCCATGGCTAAGTTAAACTATATTATTGGATTTTATTCTGATATTGTATGCATATGCTAAATTTCTCTCTCCTATTCTATCTCAGAAAATTCCACCACCGCCAGCCCTGCCTGGGTTACTTTTTGCAATCCCATTGGAATTAATTTAATTTGGCTTATTGAGGGATGATCCTATTTGACTAAGGCTCACTTTATTAGTGTTCCTCAGGGATTTAGGTTTTTTGATTTTTCCCTGTTCCCCAAAACAAGGATGTCTTCAGGGTGGTGGGACACAGATGCAACATCCCCTCTGCTGTCTCCTTGGTTCAAATCCCCATAGAAGCCTATCCCTGGACAGCCTTGCACATCCATGGATGCCCCTCAAGATGTTCTCCTTTATGGAAGGCATCTGACCATTTCCGGGGCAGCTGGGGGACATTGAGATGTGTCTTTACTATCCTGAGGACAGCAGGATGTACACTGACATCCAAAAGAAATAGACCCTTTGAACTAAAACAAGTAAAACACTTGTAAAAAACCTAGCACATTCTCTATTGCAATCATTAAAAGAGGAAGAGAGGAAGAGGAAGTACCTTGGAAAATGTAATAAAACAATCATTTAACATAAAATAAAATATGAAAAAAGGTTTATATGCCATGAAGGTCACTGTGGCTTTGAAGGCTTTAATTACAACTTTATGTAAATTTCACCTTTTACTTGCATTGTTTATATAAATGATAAATTACAACTTATTATTGTTCTTTTAATTAGTTTTTTAAATTTTAATTTTTCTATATGCGTCATTGAACCTGCACTCTGTCTTGTAAGGTTGGTTTATCTTGTTTTGGTCAAGCTGTCATGTCACCGAAATCAAAATACATATTTAAAAGGATTATAATAATAACTATCGAGGATAATGTTATAATTATAATTATCATATATAAATAGTAAAATACCAATATTGACAATTTAAATATTATACCCAGTATGATATAATAAAATATTAAAATATGCAAAATTAATATACAATGTAAATAACAATATAATGGTCAAATATAAATTATAAGAATTAAAGGACAACACTAGGACATTACATAGAGCCATATCGGGAGTTGCTATTACACTTGGCCGCCATATACAAATGAAAGGAAAATCATGGTTTTATATCAGCTGATGATATCATTAAAGGTTGGGCAAATAATTTGAGAGTCCCATTAGTTTCGTATTATACGAAGGAGTTGCCAATTGTTGTCTGCCTCAGCTTATTGAGGAGCCAGATAATATTCAAAAAGGGTGCATATTGATAGCTTTATGTCATAGCTAGACTTGAGAAAAGTTTGTGGTATTATCCAACACGTATATTGTAGATGGCGTTGCTATAATTAAAGTCAGATATGAATAACTTATGTAATGTTCAACAGATTTGATATATGCTACCAATTATTGTTCATATCCGATAGGCGCTGTTTGTCATGACTCGGCACGCGATCATAAAGAAATTGTTTACAGAGGAGGATTGAAGGCACAAACAAATCGAGAGTAGTTAGGAAGAGGAATCATTGACTATAGAAGTACCAGCGGTAATATTAAAAGAATAATAAATATTAATTATTTGTCTTGAGCGATGGTTAGTAGAGATCACCCGCCAACAGATGTGGCTTTTGGGGCGAAGGCACATTTTGGATAGAGATGTCCCTTAGCCACCACCACTTATAAGAAGGAAGTACACACAGTTAGGAAAGGCATCAATCGATTAGTAGGAGATATATGGATCAAAATATTTAAAAGAGAACAAAAGATTTAATACATTCTAAGGGTATATCTAGACAGAGAATCAAACACAACAATTAGCTCACTCTCAGGTTTCAAAACATTTATTACTGCGCATTGTATAACAGTAATTATACAAGATAAGTGTGATTCCTAGTAAACCTATCCTTGATGATCACTAGAGATTATAAGACTAATAAGTAAATATTCTTGAAGGTAGATTTTAAAGCCTACCATTTAATTTCTCAGTCATAAGGTTATTTGAATTCTTGAGTTTAGCAGAGTAAATAGCAAAGTAAAGGTCATCCCAAAAAGGGGACATTACAAGTGGTATCAGAGCACCATCCTGCTAGCTTGAGGGATAATAATTGATGCAACCAAGCCAATGAACTTTAATGGCCCTAGAAAGAAAAAAGAAGAGGTCTATGGAGCAGGAATTGAGAGCATTCATGGAAAAAAATGAACAAACTAATCAGGCCATGCTCCAAGCCCTTCAAAACATAAACAACAACCTTAGACCTAATACAAGACACGAAAAGGAAAGCACTCCTAGCCAATCTGAAAGTAATTATAACACTACATTAGGATCAAACCCAAGTACCAATGGACCCAATTTCTTGGCCGAAGAGAGTCCTTTAAGGGAAAATGAAAGAGTTAACAATCCAAATGCACGTGAACTTGCCTTAAAATATGCAAGTCTTGACCCCGAAGTCCGAAGAATCATCCCCTTCACAACATATTGTGAGGTTGTGAGGAAAAATGATCATAGGGGTAGGAACAATCGCCCAAACAAAGATATACAAAGTAAAATAGGAAAATTGTCCATCCCTAACTTTGATGGGTAGGGAAAAATTACAGCCCATGCATGGTTACAAAAACTAGAAACATACCTAACTCTTTGCCCCATGATAGAAAAAGATGCCATTACATTCGCCATATTACATCTAGAAGGGGGGTTGCATGAATGGTGGCATCATGGCCTAATTACCCAAGATCACAAAAATATCAAGGCCTATAAGACCTTCAAGAAATGGCTCATTGAAAGACTTGACCAAACTCATCCCCAAAAATACTTTAGGGAGCTAACCAAAATAAGGCAAAGAGGGACCCTTGAGGAATACATTATTGAATTCCAAAGACTAGCAATCATGGTCTTGGGAATATTCGAGGATAGGCTCACTTATCTTTTTATAGTAGGGTTGTTAGATGCCACTCATGGCCTAGTAAGCGCTCTAGACCCCTCCACACTTCAAGAGGCAATCCTCAAGGCTACCGGACTGGATACCGCCCAAACAAGAGGGAAACCCTCCTCAAGTAAGACAACATCAAAAGAACCCTCCCAAATGAAGGAAGAGCACAAGGACCCATACCTTTCTTACCGCAACTGAGAGGAACTAAAGAGGGAAGGGGCTTTGCTATGATTGCAGAAATGCATGGAAACCAGGACACCAATGCAGTCAAAAGGACCTTACAAGAGAAAGCATGTGTCATTGGTGCGGTGGAGTTCAAGAACCTAGACACTGATGCGGACAAAAAAGAAGACAAGCCCTCAACATGGAAGCAAACTTTAATCAAGTTGCAAGAGAGGAAGGAAAAGAAGGCCCAAATAAAAGAAGGTACGACGAAGGAGGAATAGAAGGAGGGGACTCCTTGAAGGGATGAAGCTCTCCACACAGTGGTCATTGCAACTGATAAAGGCGAACATTCCAACCGATAATGGCAAACATTGTGTCTGATAATGGCGGTCATTACGAATCAATAATGGCGGACATTGCATTCGATAATGGTGATCATTGTGTGTGGTCATTGCGTCTGATAATGGCAGACATTTTGTTCGATAATGGCGATCATTACAACGGATAATGGAGGACATTGCGTCCTATAATTGAAGACGTAGTGTTCTATAATGGAGGACCAATGTGTCCTATAAGGGAGAACCAATGCATTCTATAATAGGGGAGGGGACTAAGCAGACCCAAAGAGGCTAAATCACGAGAGAGGGAAAGAGTTGGCATGATGGATCCTAGGCTCCCCATCAAGTCATACTTCCTATACTCTCTCATGGTTGTACCCTCCAAGGACATTAGGATACTTTACATAAATATGGATGAGGTGAATGAGGGTGGATGATTCTAGTTGTGTGCAAGCCCTCAATCATGACTTCAATCAGGTGGAAAAGATTCTCTCATCCCTTGTTTATTTAGATTTAGAAATTGGACAAATTTAGGGCATTCCCAATTAAGGGAACTAAGATGTTGAGATTAGCCCAACCCTAGGTTGCTTGAGGACAAGCAAATTTGGGAGGGGAGGATTGTCATGTCCTCGAAATCAAAACACATATTTAAAAAGTTTATAATAATAATTATGGAGGACAATGTTTATAATTATAATTATCTTATATAAATTTTAAAATACCAATATTGACAATTTAAATATTATAGCCATTATGATATAATAAAATATTAAAATATGTAAAATTAATATACAACGTAAATAACATTATAATGGTCAAATATAAATTATAAATATTAATGGATAACACTAGGACATTACATAGAGACATATCGGGGGCTGCTATTACACCTGGCCGTCATATACAAATGAAAGGAAAATCATGGTTTTATATCAGCCAATAATATCATTGAAGGTTGGACAAATAATATGAGAGTTCCATTAGTTTCATATCATATGAAGGAGTTGCCAATTGTTGTCTGCTGCAGCTTATTGAGGGGCCCGATAATATTCAAAGAGGGTGCATATAGCTTTATGTCATTGCTAGACCTGCGAAAAGTTCGTGGTATTATCCATCACTCATATTGCAGATGTCTCTGCTATAATTAAAGTCAGATATGAATAACTTATGTAATGTTCAACAAATTTGATATATTCTACCAATTATTGTTCATATCCGATAGGTGCTATTTGTCATGAACTGACACGCAATCATAAAGTGATTACTTACAAAGGAGGATCGAAGGCACAAACAAATCGAGAGCATTCAAGAAGAGGAATCATTGACTATAAAAGTACCAGCGGTAATATTAAAAAAATAATAAATATTAATTATTTGTCTTGAGCTATGGTTAGTAGAGATCACCCACAAACAAATGTGGCTTTTTGGGCGAAGGCACACTTTGGATAGAGATGTCCCTTAGCCACCCCCAGTTATAAGAAGGAAGTACACACAACTGGGAAAGGCATCAATCGATTAGCAGGAGATATATGGATCAGAATATTTAAAACAGAACAGAAGATTTAATACATTCTAAGGGTATATCTTGACAGAGAATCAAACACAGCAATTAGCTCACTCTCAGGTTTCAAAACATTTATTACTGCACATTATATAACAGTAATTATACCAGATAAGTGTGATTCCTAGTAACCTATCCTTGATGATCACCAAAAATTATAAGACTAATAAGTAAGTAAATATCCTTGAAGGTAGATTTTAAAGCTTACCATTTAATTTCTCAGTCATAAGCCTATTTGAATTCCTGAGTTTAGCAGACTAAACAGCAAAGTAAAGGTCATCCCAAAAAGGGGACATTACACAAGCTCCTTATCAAAGAGCCAATTCTTAGTTTATGCCTATTTTCAGTAATTGCCTTTTTCAATTCTCATTGAGTATCTACATTACCTTTAATTACTCTAATGGAATTAATTTAGTTTGATTTGTCGAGGATGGATCCCATTTGAATAAGGCTCTATTGATCTTATCTTGGTGAAGCTACTTATTGGATAGCCAGGACTTTTAGTTTATGCCTGTTTTCAACAATTGCTTTTTTAATTGTTCTCATTATTTTGTCTAGAATCTGAATTCTTTTTCACTAGCAATCCAATTATTACTACTTAAGAGGCAATGCAATCCAATTATTTGTAGAGGAATTATGTTGAGTGACAATATTATTATCTCATATGCTCTAGTTTTTGTATATTGTCACATTCATTTTTAAAACACATAAAAGTGGAAATAATAATGAGTCTCTTAGATAAGATCTTGATTTGGCAAGAGCAAAGAGATTCATAGATAGCTTGCCGTTTCTCTTTAATTTTTCAGTTGACATGTACAAAAATCCTACTACATACTTTCAAAAGACTTCCTCATAGATGGTTTAGATTTTGAACACTAGTATTCATGCAATCCTAATCAAACTCTAGGGGAATGCAATGTAGATTTTTTCCTTTTGAGTGGAAGTATCTGATTACCTAAAACTAGTGTAAAGTGTCTACCTGTTGCCACTTGTGACTTCATTTATCATCTTAATTTAATTTTGGAATGCATGTAAGAAAGAAAAGTACACTGTATCAATAGACTTAGATGCAACGTGACCTTTATAAAAGATTAAAACCATTATATGGCATCATGGCCATCTTGACATAGTATAGGATAGCAAAGCTAGGTAACGCAGTCACAAGTAAGTGAACTAATGTTGACTTGGATGAGCCAGAAACCTCATTTCATATTTTCACATGTGCTACCATGTATTGACAATGCACTGCTTGATAATTCCCTAAAATTGGCCAAACAAGACGAATGCATAAAAATAATATCATTAATAGGGAAGGATCATGCCAAGATTTTAACAAACTGTTAAGATAAG
>VDFB02125904.1:0-28784 GCA_007258455.2 Sequoia sempervirens
TTGTTCATCACATAAAAAGATACTCTTGCATTAGACTTTCAAGAAAAATATTGTAATGTGTTCACAAGGGAAAAATGTAATGGATCCATGCAAATAATAATGGAATCTTATAATGATAAGGCAAGTTGCATATGGATTTTAATTTAACTTTGTTTTGTTATAAAAGGAAAACAAAATATATATATATGTTAGGCCAAGATTTGAATAAGAAGAAAGTTGTGCATTGTGAAATGAAAAATGTTATGAGAAGAATAGATGAATATTAGATTTTATTTTTTTTTAAAAAGAAAATAAACAATTAATTATTCCGATTTTAGAATATTTGATAATGTATATGAAAAATGTACATATATGTATAGATAGATGGATAGTAAAGAATAGTTAAAAAAGGAGAGAGATTAAATATATGACTTGTCAAAATGAAAACACTACTTATATATTGTATGTTAAATAAATATACCTCTCCACCATAAAATAAATACAATATGTTAACAAAAAAATATATATATATACATACAAACTTTTATATGCTACAGTTCTTTCTATTATTTAGAGAAAAGAGAGAGGATTAAGAGTAGCCTCTAACAAAAGAATATATAAATAAATAAAATGTTTTGTACCAGTATTAAAAAAAAAGATCAAAAAAAAAAAGTGCTTATGGCAAGGAGGGGAAGTTGGATAGAACTAGCTCCCTCTCACTTTATTAATATAAATACGTTTGGAAATCTGAACAACATAAAATAAAATAACACAACAATCCTCTTATTAATAAAACAAAAGAAATATTTTCCATACTTTTCATTTTTAACAGCACAGAGCATACTGATAGTTGCAGTAAAAACAAATAAATTAAATAGAATAGAGAGTGAGATTACAGATTGGCCATTTTTAAATGCAAATCTCTATTGATCTGTAATTTGCAACCCTTAAAAAAAAAACTGCCCTGTACTCATTGCCTGTATCATGGATTAACCCTTGCTTGTGCCAAAATAAAACGAATATGCAAGAGATTCATAAATAAATTTTTATGCTGAGGAATCAAAACAATATGTTAACCTTTGTAAATTAAAACCGTGATTTTTTTTTTAAAATATGGCTGCAATGAATAAACTCATTTCCTTTTAATCCTGTGTAAAATAAAGCAAATAAAAAAATGAATTCATAAGGAGATCTACATAGAAGATCCATATAATGGCTGTAAGCTCTGTACATGCTCCCTCTCCGGGCTGCTACACGGCCGCTGTGTGCCTCCTCTGTGCCTGAATCTATTTTTGCCATAGCTGCCTCCTTATTCTTCAGGGTCATTTTAGTTGTAGTGTAACGATGTTAGGGTTAAAAAAAAACTACTCTTAGTTATCAATTTTATGACATCTTCTTCACGCATTAGTTTCAAAAAAAAAAATTATACAATGTTGCCAATTAATTAATTAATATGGTAGTAATTGTGTATCCTGACAAAATTAATTATGCAGCCAAATAAATCAATGCTCCTGTCTTTAAAAATTAAAATGACGTGTTAGGTTAGGTGTTACATCGGTTATAAGTGAAATCTCTCTAGGTTGTGTATTTAAAAAAAATAAAATAAAATTTAGTTTGTAGCATAATCACCAAATATTCTAGGGCGAACAGCAATGACTTTATTATTGTCATCAAATAAATAAAATAATGAACAACACGCCCAGTTCCCATTTGGCAGCAAAAAAAAAACGGCATTGAATCCCATTTAATGGATGATTTTAACCAGCTAAGGTAAGTCCTTATTTCTTCATATGTAAATTAGGATTCACGATTACCTTTGAGTACTTTTTACTTAAAGATAAAAGTAAATTAATTTTAGTAAGAATGGGTGATAGTTATATATATATATATATAGAAAATAATAACAAGTAAAAATAAATAAATTAAAAGAATTAAAAAAATAATAAATACATAAATATGGTTACAATATGTTTAATGAGGAATTATTTTATTTAAAACTTTATAATAGCGAAGGGTTACATTTTGAATATAATAATAGTAATCATATTACCCATGTTTATATAGTTGGTACTATTAATAGCTAAATGTCTGGATTCTTATAATAATATTAATAATTTTAAAATTATTCTTAAACAACAATATAATTATGGGTAAGGTGAAATTGTAAACTATGGCATTGATTATATTATTGTTATTCACATTTAGTTGCATCTCTAATGATTTGATTTTGGAGCAAATAATGTATTAATAAATGAATAATAACAATATTATTAAGATGAAATATTATTTAAGTAATAATGTTAATATTGGAGTGAATTAGATAGGAACAATATTGTTTCCAATATTGAATAAGAATTGATTTATTTAAATAACAATATTGCTATGTTTAAGAGTTTAAAGTGTCAATTAAATAATGTAAATAATAGCATTGTTTAAAATTGACTAGACAATAATGTTGCCTCTTATAACGATTAAATGTTGGAATTGTCATATCTTCATTGTAAGGTCAAATTGTCACTATTGAGATTTTGATAAATATATTTTTTTTAATTTCTCATTTTTACAAATTAATATTTAAAAAGTTCTTCCTTTTTAAAATGAATCTTAATTATTAAAGGTATGGGAATTTCCCAATCATAGGTGGAGTCCACTAGTAAACTCATGGATAAATTTCTTGGTAAACTTATTGAGCTAATTAGGCAATATATATATATATATATATATATATATAAACAAGGAAATTGGTGAATTAAACTTAATTTTATCAAATTAATTTTGTCAAATAATTTTTGACCTTCATTAAGCCCAAGGGAAGCTAAGGTGTGTTTTGGAACTATAGCAAGTTAACCCTCAATTCTAAACCCTAGTCTTCCCAACCTTAGGAGGGTATAATTAATTAATTGCATAGTTATCTTTGCATTTGAATTAATAAGAGACTTCACCGAGGTGTTCATCTCATACCATGTTTAGTGTATCACTATGAAAACTTAGAGTGTTAATTAGCCTCATTATGGGATAAAAAAAAAAAATAGTCGGTTTTTTTTTCTAGGATAAATTTTTGGGCATGACACTTTTTGTGCACTATATTTACTTGAATCAAAGTTCTCACTGTTATTATCTTCATTCAAGAATCTGTGGCATTGGTTCCTTTTGGAGTGAGTTTACATTTGCAATAGACTTGATTGTAATCTAGTGAGTAGATGCACCCATTAATAAGAATGTATGTAATAATTAAATTTGTTTCTATATGAAATTAATAAATTTATATCATTTTTTTTAAGTAGAGTATTGGTGAAATCAACATATTGAATGTCATTTTCTATTTATTTTTTTGTTTATTTTGATGGAAGTGTGATAGATTTAAATCATAACCTCATCTTTATACATTCTTAGATTTAAATTATGATCTCATCTTTATACATCTTTATTTCACTTGTAACACCCCACCACGCAACCCTAGAGGAAGTTGCAAATAACTACTCAAACGCACTTTTTTTTTTGTTTAAGTACAATTAACATGCAAGTTCACTACCCATTGCCAACAACCTCTAAGGTTACGAAACTGAGATTACTTAAAAACCCAAACAACAAAAAAAACATGAATTGAAACCATTACATTTAATACTTAAGGAATTAAGAACACTTACATTCCATACATGATAAATTACATCAAAGAATAAGAGATACCACATGATTTCAAATAATGATAATTTAACAATAATATTACAACTCTCATTCCCCAAATGAGGTAAATCTAATAAGCATGGTTACAAATTACATCTTCCACCTCGATAACAAATGAGGGGTAATAAATTACAAGATTCAACTGAAATGAATGAAACCTTAAAAGTAATTGGATCCTACGAGCTCCCCAACTGGAAATCTTGTCCACACGAACAAGAAGAAAACCCAACAAAGTAAGGTGCACATTCCACCCAACCAAGTGATACCCAAAGGCTCACCCCCCGTGCTAGGAGATAGTAACATGGATTCCTAGCCAAGACCATCTACCTCTAGACATAGGCTAAAACATAATTGAACTGAATCAAATACAAATACAACATCACTTAACACAATGGTTAAAATGCTTCCAGAGTTAAATAATCAATTGAATCACTGATACAAACATACTACTGACTTAGGAGAAGTGTCATCACAATGTTACATGGGATATCCTGGTAAGTCTTCCTAGGTCCCGACCCCCATCTCGGGATATCCTGGAAACCTCTAACGACTCCCGGCCCCTCATGCAAACTAATGCAGAATCAGTTATCTCTCGTAAAGACAAGATAACGATCTTGCCATTCTAGGCCTTCTCGTCCCATCCCAAGTCTATACAAGCCCTTGCGTCCATGAGCGAGGAAAAATTAATCTTATTAAGTGTTTGATACTACCTATTCCTCTAATTAGTTTATTTACGTTATCACTAGATTAACTAACTTACAATGAGTTTCCCTGGCACCACTTTGTGTGTCAGCCCTCATTGCAAGCCACTCCTCTAAGACAACACGTGGAATAACTCCACAACCCAAAGGTACACAAGTGCAACCTAAGGATATTAAATCCCTATCCACGACATAAAGTCAACACATCTCGTTCATGATGAACAGGTATCTAACTGGATACATTAAGACGCACTACCCGAGGCAATCCAACGGTTGACTAACATATTATGACAACCCACACAATTAAATGAAAACCCCATCTGGAAGACTTAACATAAACAAATAATTTCATTTGCCCAACATCAAGAATGAGAGAGATAACATAACGAAAAGACAATTTGACAATTTAATAACCTATTTTAGGATTTCCTAAATCCAAGCAAGGCAATAACATATTGCATGTAATCAATTAAAATAATTAACATTATTAGAAATAAGAAGCTTAAACTAACTGTTTTATTTTAACTTCCTGATTACAATTAATGTTTAAAATCAATTTTCTAATAACATCATTCTCTTATAAAATTAATATTTGCATCAATAATAAAATAACCTTAAAAAAACTATATTTAAATATAAATTAGACATATATAATTATATATTTAATATATATATATAATTATATATATTTATATTTAAATATATACATATATATTATTTATTTTTATTTTTTTGAGGAAAAATAAACTACCATTTAAATTTATCTAGTAAATATTTTTAAATTTAGTTAAAACCAAATGTTTAAAATATATAATATATATTATATATATAATATACAATATATATCACCATGCTGAAAATATTATATATAATATATATATTACATACTATGACAGATAAATGGCAAAACATATATATATTAATAAAAAATAATAATAAATTAAAAACATGAAATAAGTCACCAGTTGTTGGGGAAGTATTGTCCGAGGAGCTTAGAGAATGGGTTGTACAATCCATTCAGATTGTGAATTGAGTTTGTGCCCAACCATAGCCGAACCACCACTATAGATTGGTGGTTGTGTTCTTCCCTGTCGATCTCTACTTGTTGTGGGTAGCCATGCTCAGGGCTTGCAGTTAGTGAAACTCCCTCCCCAGCCCTCCCATGAGGTGAGATGACCCGGCTTATTTAATTAAAGTTTTAAAATTTTTTGTTTCACCAAAATTTCAGAACTGCTTGTTCCTGGGATTTTTTTCCCAAATGTTTTTCCATTTAGAGGTTTTATTTCCCATAAAAAAAATCACAAATACATATTATGTATAAATATATATATGTATGTATATATATATGAATTTTTAAAATAGATAGATATATATATATATATTCAAATTTAACAAAATAACAGTTTAGTTGAGCAAATAAATTCTAAAAAAGAGTTATTTACAACCATAATGCAAATTTTTTTGAAGAAATTTATTTCTAAACTGAAGTTTCAAAATTTTGAAACAAGATTTGAACATGGGTTTTCTTGCAAATCAAACAGAGTTTAAATATTTACAACAACATAATAAAAATTGTGAAACCCTTTCAAAATGAAAACTAAATTAATAGAAAGAAAACCTGGTTTTCCAAAAGCTTGAAAGGTTGTCAATGGTGCTCTGAATTCTTCTTCTGATTCCAGCTCCTCCAAGAAATCCAACTTGCTTCTCCAAATCCAAAACCAAACTAGAAATTCCTTTCCTCCCTTATTTTTCAATTTTTCATTCTCTCCCCAAAAACTCCAACCAAAAATCCCAATAATAGAAAAAAAAATGAAATATCTATCCAACCACCCTCATAAATTTTCAAAAAACAGAATAGGAAATATCTTAAATTTCTTTTACATTCTATTTTTTTTTTTAAATGCAAATTTAAACATATTTTCATTTTTTTCAAATTCAATCAAAATATCTATTAATTCCAAAATGAATAACTTAATTCAATTCAACACAATTAATTTGATTAATCAATAAAATAAATCTAATCCAAGATTAGATTATTTTATTAATTAAATTAAATGAATTAATAAATTAAATAACATTTCTAACATTATAACCAAATAAATTTAATAAACAACTTAAATACATAGAGTCATTTATTTACCTTTTCCAACTTGCAATTAAATAAAATCAACAAGAGATGAACAACATATGTAGAAGCAACTTAACCCGACTAAAACCCGATGACACACTATGACCAGGGTGATGATTTGATACGAAAAACCTAGCTACTATCTCCCAATCAAATATTGTTGGCCAATGGACTCGCTCAAACCTGTGAAACCAGGTGGAGTCAATGTCTTGTACCTGTCAACCTGCGAACAAAGAGTATATCGAGCATGCATATATATAACATAATAAAACACACCGTGAAGAGGAAATCGTGGAATCGCAGGGCGCTCGCAAGCGAGTGGTGCAATCTCGTCCCCTTCACCAATACAGTATTACCAACTAATGAATCTAACATCAATAATATAATCAAAAGCATAAAGCATCATTAATTCAAATATCTGCTAAGCTAATCCAACGCATGCCATAATGATAACATCAGAATAAAATACCATCACATCAAAATATAACATTTACATCGCTTTATAGTTAGCAATCAAATAGTAACCAAGTACCATAGTCAAAGTATTAACAGAAACAAAGCATAACAAAGAAGAACATTGTTTGATCAAAAAGCAAAAATGGAGGGGTGCTACATCACTCATCTTGACATTAATTTTAATACATTTGTTTCTTAGCTCAAAATTGTCATATTATTTATGTAAATCATTTCAGCATGACTTATAATGATTTAGATCAATCTTAAAGAGTGCAAGGATGTTTCATTTATGTGTGTATATATGTATGCATATGTATATATGTATATATGTATATACATACATATACATATGTACACATACATGTAATTTATATGTATGTATATATAATTTTAGTTGGAAATTTATTATGAAGGGTCTAGAAACTCCTAAAGGGTGTTAGATAAATTTTCATGATCATGACAACCACTATGGGTCTATGTCTTAGAACAATAGCCCTACTATCACTTTCTTATATATTCATTTTATTTCCATTGTTTTTTTACTTTATAATATGTTTTTTATATATTTTGTTTAAATTCATATACTTACATGTATGTATAGATTTTTAAGAAATATAAAAAACATACTATAAAGTATATATATATATATATATATATATATATATATATATATATATATACATATACATATACATATACTCGTATACTTACATGTATGTATAGATTTTTAAGAAATATAAAAAACATACTATAAAGTAAATATATATATATATACCTATACATATTTAATACTATATATGTCTTCAAAATAAAGCATATACATCTACTAACAATTCTAAGGGGCTAGTTCCAAAAAATCTCATATACATTTTCTTAACCTAATAGATATATTGATATAATCAAACCAAATAAATTATTTAAATAAATAAATATACATTTCAATAAATTGAGATATCAGCTATTACTTTTGGAGAGACTTATATAAAAATATTATTATAACATAATTATATTTCTTATAATTTATACAAAATAAAATAAAATAAAATCTTTCTAAAAGGTTTATATCATAACACATTTTATTATATCGAAGGCGTTCTTCATATGAATTTAATCTAATAAATTTTTGATTGATGGTTCAAAATGCATAGAATGATGCAATAGTGGTTGACGGTTCAAAATGTCTTAGAGTGATAAAAATACAATTGAGAAAGATCTAAGCATTCCACAATTTTAACAATATAAAAACATAGCTAACATCAATAGATACATTGCTACTTTAAAAAACTATTTTTTAGAAATCAAATCTCTACATTTTCTCCCATTCCTTTTTAAGTTTTTTTTTTTTTCTAAAAATCAAGTCTCTACATTCTCACCCATTTCTTTTTAAGTTATAATTTTTTCTCTACTTTAAAAGGTTAAAGTTTTTTAGGTATAAAATCTTTACATGCTCTCCCATTATTTTTGAAGTTGTATTTTAAAAAAATTATTAAAAATCAAGTCTCTACATTCTCTCCCATTTCTTTATAAGTTTTTTTTTTCTAATTCATTGAAGAGATAATATCATTATTTAAAAAGTTAAAAATATTTAGAAATCAAATGTCTACATGCTCTCTCATTTCTTTTTAAGTTATCTTATTGTATAAATCATAGCTAATTTCATTAAAATCATTTGAAATTATTTATTTTATAATATTGTATCTACTTTCTATTTACATTGATGTTTAATAACTTGATAGTATTGCTAAAAACTTAATGTTTATTGCTAATGCATAAATCTAACCAAAAAAAATGCATGAGATCTCATACAAGAACATGCTTAGGATCAAGAAATAAAATCTGTATTCAAAAAAATTAAACTTTTTTGAAGATAAAATCTCTACATACTCTTACATTATTTTTTAAGTTATTATTTTTAAAGAAAAAAAGGATGAAAATATATCTTGTGTATAAACCATCATAGTATTGTTTCAATTATTAAATTTTTAAGAATTTTCTTCATAACTTAATGTAATTGTATATTTTTAATTATTGATAAATGTATTATGGGGGTATTATATCTACTTTTGTTTATATTGATTATAAATAGATCAACTTGATAATATTGTTAATTCTTTTTTTAATTGCTAATGCATAAGTCTTAAGGATAGAAAAAAAAACAAAATCCACGGAATCTCATGCAAGAACATATAGAGGATCAAGATAGAAATGATGACTTCATTAGTGATTAAGAGATAAAATCACCATGCAAGAACATGTAGAAGATCAAGATAGAAATAATGACTTCATTAGTGTTAAGAGATAAAATCACCACTTAAAAACTTAACTTTTTTGAAATCACATATCTATTTTTCTCTTACATTCTTTTTTAAATTATAACTATTTTTAAGGAAACAATAAATAGAAATCTTGACTTATAGTATAAATCATAATTTTACCTTCATTATAAAATATTTGAAACTCTTTTGTTTGTAGTGTGATTTTAATTATTATTTTTTTTTAGCAAAAGTGGCGAGCCACTATAAAATTATATATATATAAATAGTATGTTACAAAAACTTGGTTCGAAAGAGCATACCGACAGGAAAGAACCAGGGAGAAAACCTCCAGTTGTAGCTCGATTAGATACATAAATTCTTACAAAAACATCTTGATAATGGGACCCAAACTAACCCCCTTCAATGTGAACAGGGGAGCAAAAAGTAGACATTTTGGAGTAAGGTTTCTTTGTTTTTTGCACAAGAATCCAATGATTTTCCATAGAAACCTTCTTAGAAACTGAAGATTTACTTGATGAAATGTCCCAATCGCAATCCCCTTAATGTTTCTTTTGATTCCCAAGCTTATTTGATTGTTGAACTTGTGGAAGAGTGTCAAACTTCACACCAAATTTTGCGACTGGAGCCATAAATGAAGAAGATTTTGACCCAAATGGAAGTGACTTTTTTTGTTGTTGCTGAAAGGTGACATCTTTCACATCCGATTTTGCTAGAAGAGGCTTTGATGCTGAAAGAACCGGTAATGAAGCAGAAGAATTAGTTGCTTTTTGCCCAAGAGAATAGGGCTTTGAAAGTAACTGATTTATCTTTAATATGACATGTTGCAACCACATGACCTATTTCAAAGCATCTCCTACACCGAAAGGGAAGACCTTCATAGTCCAATAGTTGATTCGAGGAACGACCAACAACTTTTAGAATTATATTGGTAGGTAGGTCCTTGGAGATATCCAAATGTACTAAGATTCGAGCAAAAGTAGTGTGGGAAAATTTTGTAGTTTTCTTGTCTACAACTAAGAAAGAGCCTAAAGAATTTCCAATAGATTTGAAACAAGACTGGAGCCAAAATTGAAGCGGAAGATTTGGAAGTCGAACCCAAACCGATATAATGTTGAAGGATTCAAAAGAAGGGTTGAAGGCTGGGTGCCAAGGTTTGAGAAAAAGATAGTGTTGTTTCCAAGACCAATGGTGGTCAAATAGATGGAATCCCTATCTTTGGTGGAATCAAAAGCAGCGATAAAAAAAACCCTAAGCAGTGAGAAAAAATTTTGGGGCATTTTCCAGTAAGGGGTGCCAATTTTCTTTTATCCAACTGTTCATATCTGAAGAAAATGGCCAAAATTGGTGAAAACGACAAATTAAGGCTTGAGAAGAAAAATGTTTCTCTCCTTGTAGCGCTTCATCCCCAAACTCTAGGACAGGGGATGCTTCTGCACATTTGAGGGCTTTACATCCCAGACTCATGTGACCTCTCAAATCAAAAACAAATGATACAGGAGGCACTTGAGTATTTGCACATACCTTTGATTTGACAGCAGCAGTAGAGCTTTCAATGGAGACTCCAGATTCTGAAAAACTCATCTCAGGCAGTTTGAAAGAGCTATCAGAACTTACGCTGGAAACCCCAAAATTTAGGTAACTCTTTTCATTGGATGTATCTAACCCTATATTGTTTGTGGAAGGATGTTGTGAAGAATTTGGTTTTCCCAACAAAGTAGCAGGTTTAGGAACCACATATGAGGGGAGAGATTTCCACAACGGTCACAGACTAATGTTAGGGCTCGCTGAAGTAGTCAAAGCAGAAGAAATACCAATCGGCCCTGTTGAAGGGCATCACCATGAGGGCACCAAAGGACTCGAAACACTAGCCAAATCATCTGATAATTTTTTTTCAAATCCATCTATTTGTACAGGAGATAACCCTTTGGAACCATCTTTTGAGAAAGCAACATGGAGCCCTAGCCTATGAGCAGCGGAAGAAACGATTAGAGCATTTAAGACATCCTTTTTGTGCGTTGTGGGTTGATTCTTCACCTTCGGAGCAAATGGGCGAGGTCTGTTGCAGGGAGGTGAAACGTATAACCCTTTGAAAAATATAGGATCCATTGTAGGAACCATTAGTGGAGATGTAAGAGCCATCTCCTACACCAGCGAGCAAACATGATCACCACCCCATGCACGCAGGAGCAAGAAAATAGCCACCCACAACACCATCCGCGGCATCCCAAGAACCAAATGGGCCCCAAGAAAGGGAGTGAAGCCACCAGAAGACACACCAAGGTTGTAGAAGCCAATGCACCCCAATCCCAGCAAGATAAATTAAGTATTATTTGGAGAACTCTGAAATATCTTCTTTCACGTCCCTACCCTAATCCTTTTCTGGGTCAGATTTCTTCAAAAGATCTTCTTTCATGCCCCTACCTTGATCCTTTTCTAGGCCCGTGATTTTAATTATTTAATCTTCAAGTATTTTTATTTTCTAAAATTATTATTTTAACTAAATTAAAACAATTGATATACTTAATCAAGGAAAAAATAATGGTATGTACATAAATTATATAATTTATTTTATATATATGAAAATTATTTGGATTATTTTTTTTAATATGTTAGACTAAATATTATGAGGGATAGTACATCTAAATTAGAAGTTATCATTTGGTTAAACTATCACAAGTAAATGGTCCAATCCAACAAAATTATTAGGGGTCAAATAAAGATCAATCACCAAACATTAAACTTTGATAATGATATAATAAAAAATAGATCATCATTCTTACTATTTAAATAGAATGGCACTACCAAAAGCCTTTGTTGTTTCAAGCTTCTTTGAAATATGTTACCGAACTAATTTAGGCCAAAATAAATAATTAAAGAGCAGAGGCTGAAACTGAGAAAAGGTAGGCAGATACTAGCTCCCAGCCATAAGTGGATTTGAGATAGTTTTCAAAGGATATCTTTATGAAAAATATATAAAATATGATTTTAAACAAATGGGTTTTATTGGCCTTTCAAAATTCATTGAGTGGTACTTCATTGTATAATAAACTCCTATGCTCGTCAATCTATTTTTACTACTTAATGAGCAATGGGATTTGGGGATGATTTTTCTTTTAAAAATTGAAATTTCCTCTCCATCTCTATCTCTATCTCTATCTTCCATTCTATTTGTATCTCTTTACCCCTCTCTCACTCTTCCCCCTCTATCTCTCCCTCTTTCTATCACTATCTCTCCCTCTCTCCACCTCTCTCCTTATTGCAAACATGAGCCTACTAGTTATGGACCCTAATTATCTTCCTAATTTAAGGGTTTGTTTTAGTCATGTTTGGATTCTTGGAAGTGGATACATAGTTGATTTGAAGTTATCACTTCTCCACTGATACCTTTATTGGAGAATATTATGGTGCCCTTTGGCAACCACTATCACTAGGAAACATGTATACAAAAGATGTGAAAGATTTGCTCCATTTTCATCTCTATCTTTATCTTCCTCTTTATCATTCTCCCCATCTCTATCTCCTTCCCTCTCCCTGCAAAAAAGAGTGGAGACTATTTTTAGAGTAGGAGTTAGAGTTAAATCTTTGTGGTTTTATTCTTTACAAGGGATAAAAATAATTAAAATTAAAAGGGGAGAATTATAATAGATTTTGTTTTCATTGATTAACAGTGGAGTTCATCAAAAGGAGAGGAAAAATGAATGTGCATGCATAAGTAGTGGAGGCTAAAGTTAGTCGTTAATGGAAGAAGGATAAAATGGCATGATGGAGGATCATCAATTCGGTGATGACTTTATATGTGAGGCAAAAAATAAAGCACTCTATTCGAAGATGATCATTGGGGAAAATAAGTTTCTTGGAAAATCTTCTCCCAAACCAAAGCTTTTGGTAATCATCTACACATGTGAAAATATAAAGGTAAGTCCATATTAATTCCAATAAGTTTGAAATTAACATCATTATTCTGTATCAGCATTGTAAATCACATTTTTGTTCTTATAAATTTCATATTTTTTTCTTTTATATACATCTAGAACCAAATTGAGTCTCTTTATTTCTTTTTAATCATCTAGGAGCTTTCAAACTTAAGAGGATGTGAGAGTATCAAACAAAAGAAAGTGTGTCTTTATCGTTGATTAATTTTTCCATATTGTACCTATCAGACCTCAATTTCTTTTGTACTAGAAAAAATAGAGAGAAGAGATAAATAGGGGAAACCAAAATCAATCTGATATTTCATACAACAAAAAAAACACCCAAAATAAACAAAGTTGTTGCTCTTTCATTCACACAAAAACATACAAATTAAGCAAAGCTTGAGCTCTTAATATGTTTATCAGAAATAAAATATAGACTCCATGTTTTCTATTTGTAGCCCTCTTACATTCTATTCATCTTCACATTCTATTTCACCCACAAAATATAATACATTTAGCTTCTTGCATAAGCTACAAAAGAGCCCAGCAAAATAGAGGGAAAACCAAAAACATTAATTACATTTAATTTCAATTACTTCTCCAGCGTAGGTTAATATTTGGAGTAGATTTAGCAATAAATTCATAAGCAAAATTATCCTGATGTAGTGAAATAAAAAAATGTGAAGTAATGGAAGCAATTAGAGAAAAGTCAAGTTTCACACGAATGAAGGAGTTGAAAAGAAAAATTAACGGTAGGAGCATTGAATTCTACAGTTGGGATTAATTTCCAACACTCCCCCTTAATCACAACTAGTTGACATTCTTCTCAAAATTTCTAGAGCATCTGTCTTCACCTACAATTCTGAAATTTCTAGCACATTCGTCTTCAGCTACAATTCTGAAATTTCCATCGCATCTATCCTCAACATAGACACCCAAACAACTTCTCAAATATTCAAATTCATCTTTTGTCAATGGTTTAGTAAAGATATCAGCAAATTGATATTGAGACCTGCAAAATTCCAAAAAGATCTCTCCATTGTTAATCAACTCTCTAATGAAATGATATCTAGTGTCAATATGTTTGCTTCTCTTGTGAAAGATTGGATTTTTGGACAGTGTTATGGCTGATTTATTGTCACAATGTATTTTTGTTGCATTTTTTTGTTCATGCTTCAACTCTTTCAACACTCTTCTCATCCAAATTTCTTGGCATGTTGCCACTACATATTCTACTTTTGTTGAAGAAAGAGTGACAATGGGTTGTTTCTTTGAGGCCCATGATACAACCCCTGTTCCAAAATGAAAAACATAACCGGATGTGTTTTTTCTATCATCAATGCTGCCAGGACAATCACTATCTTTGTATCCTATTAGCTTGAACTCATTTGAGTATGAATATTGAATGTCATAATTTCTTGTTCCACTCACATATCTTAGAATTCTTTTCCCAACTTTTCAATGTGAGTCTTTTGGAGACTCCATGAACCTTGAAATCAAATTTACACCATACATTATGTTTGGCCTTGTGGTTGTTAGGTACATGAGACTAACAAGTTTTTTATATAAAGTTGGATCTACATTGGATCCTTTGTCATCTTTGCTTAGCTTCAAACCTATAACAATTGGTGTTGGTGTTGATTTGCATTTCAACATATTAAACCTTTTCAAAATATTATTAGCATACTTTGCTTGAGAGATGAATATACCATTTTCATTTTGATTCACCTCAATGCCTAAAAAGTATTTCATGAGACCCAAATCATTCATTTCAAATTTCTTTTTCATAGCTCCTTAGAACAAATCAATGGATAAGTCACCCATGAATACTAAATCATCAATATATAAGCATACAATCAGAATTTCAACTTTTTCATTCATCTTTGTGTATAAAGTGGGCTCACTATTGCACCTATTGAAGCCATTTTGTAGAAGATAAGAATCAATTATGTTGTACCAAACTCTTGGGGCTTGCTTGAGACCATATCAAGCTTTCTTGAGCTTATAAACCTTGTCTTCTTGGCCTAAAATCTCATACCTAGGTGGATGTTCCACAAAAACTTCTTCTTCAATATGACCATTTAAGAATGTTTATTTTACATCCATTTGATAAACAAGCCACTTATTTTGAGCTGCTATGGCAAGTATCATTCTCACGGTGTCTAGACGAGCTACAGGAGCAAATGTCCCATTGTAATCAATTTTGGGTTGTTGTGAATATCCCTTTGCCACTAGTCTTGCCTTATGTTTTTGCACATCACCATTTGCACTCAACTTAGTTTTGTAAACCTACTTAACTCCTATAACAACTTTTCCTTTTGGAAGACTTACTAACTCCCATGTTTGATTCTTTTCAATTGCATCAATTTCTTCATCCATTGCATTTACCCATTTTTCTTCTTTAATTGCTTCTTCAAAATGAATTGGATCATCTACAAGTGAATATAAAGCAAAAGGAGAAGTCTGACCTACATTATTTTCACCTTCATTATGCTCATAAATCTCTCTAATACTTCTGATTTTTTGTCTTCTTAAGCTTGCCAATGTAGGATTTGACATGTCACTTGATGTAGAACCCGTGGAATGTGAACTTGTTGGTCCTGCATTAAAAATCCTTGTTGTAGAGGATGTTAGTTGTGCACTTGTTGGAGTGTTTGCTTGTATACGTGAGACTACCCTTACACTTGATGATGGTGTCACTTGTGGACCACTTTTTTGAGCTTGAATGGATGTGGAAGAAGTCACATTTGAAGGAGTATTTTCTAGTATAGAAACTTCATTTTCCTCTTGTGGTATGCTTGCTAATATGTTGACTATTTTTTCTACACTTCCATCCCATGCTTCCTCTTCTATAAACTGCACGTCTCTGTTGATTATAACCTTTTTGTTGATTGGAGTATACAACTTGTAAGCCTTTGATTCATCACTATATCCAACAAATATGCATTTTTCTCCTTTGTTGTCTAATTTTCTTCTCAATTCATCTCGTACATGAGCATATGCAACACATCCAAACACTCTCATGTGAGCAACATTGTGTTTTCTTCCACTCCAAGCTTCTTCTGGAATCATATTCTTGACACTTGTTGGAAATCTATTCATTATATAGGTGGCACATTATATAGCTCCATCCCAATATTCATTTGGCAAATGTTTGGATTTCAACATGCTTCTAGCCATTTCCATGATTGTCCTATTTTTCCTTTCAGCTACCCCATTTTGTTGAGGTTTGTATCTAGTTGTGAATTGCTTGTGAATTCCACGTTCCTTGCAAAATCTTAGAAGGTCATTTGAGATGTATTCACCACCTTTGTCCGTTCTCAATGCTTTGATGTAATGACCACTTTGTTTTTCAACAAGAGCTTTGAATTGACAAAAATATTCAAACACCTCACTCTTATGCTTTAGAAAGTAAACTCATGTTTTCCTTGAGTAATCATCAATGAATGTAAAAAAATAGAATCTACCACCTATTGAAGGTGTTTGTATTGGCCCACACAATCTGAATGGATGATCTCCAAAGGTGCCTTAGCTCTCATTGACATACCTGCTAGAAATGATTCTCTATGTCACTTTCCTAAGATGCACCCTTTACATACTCTTTCTGGTTTCTCTATTAGAGGCAATCCCTTGACCATGCTTTTCCTATGAAGCAAATTTAGGGCTCCAAAGTTTAAATTCCCAAATCTTAGATGCCAAACCCAATTTTCATCTTTTATTTCTACTTGAAAGATTGTTTGTATGACTACTACATTTTCTTCTTTACCCACTTGTGGAGACATTGAGTGGTGTGCTTGAGCATAGTCTACACTCAAATCTGGTTTTATCCTTAGGGGAAACATCCTATTGTTGGTCATTTGAACCTTGGAAATGAGCTAATTGCTAGGAAGTTTGTCTAAAATTGTACACTCTCCATTTTTGAAAAATACTCTATACCCTTTTTGAACAAGTTGCCCAATGCTCATTAAATTGTTTTTTAAACTGGGAACAAAATAAACATCAGTTATATGTTTCTTCTCCCCCTTCTTGGTTAGAATTTTGATGTTCCCTTTTCCTTTGACTTCTACTTTATTGTCATTGCCCAATGTTACTATCAGATTTTACACTCTTGCCCAATGCTCATTAAATTGTTTTTTAAACTGGGAGTTATATGTTTCTTCTCCCCCTTCTTGGTTAGAATTTTGATGTTCCCTTTTCCTTTGACTTCTACTTTATTGTCATTGCCCAATGTTACATCAGATTTTACACTCTCATCCAAACTAGAAAACATTTCTAAATTCCCTATCATATGATTGTTGCAACTTGAGTCTAAAAACCATACATCTTTTTCATTTGCTTGTGCAACACTGCAAGCCAAAAACAAAGTGCTTTGTTCTAGTTTTTGGTTTTAGTTTTCTTTCGTGAAATTTTCATTTTTCTATCTAGAATCGTATTGTTTATTTCTACATTCACTCAAATAATGCCCATATATTTTTGCAATAGTGACATTGGACTTGAGATTTATCATACCTTTGGCCTTGAGGCTGATTTTGAGTTGGGTTATGGCTTTTACCTCTTCCACTTGAGCTTGATGGGCTACTTCTTCCACCTCTATGAGAATTTATTCCTCTACCTCTGAAATTTGTTCTTCCTCTTCCTCTACAATGGCTAACTGTAACTTGTGACTTGAAAGCATGCTCTCATGATGTATTTTCTAACCTACTCAGCCTATGTTCATGGGAAATAAGAGATGCATGGAGCTCATCAACTAAAAACTGTGAGAGGTTCTTTGTTTCCTCTATGGCTACAACAATTGACTCAAATTTTGTGGGAAAACTTCTTAGAATATTTTCAACCACTCTCCTATCTTCAAGTGTCTCACCATGTGATCTGATTTGATCTACCAGTCTAATGATTTGGGTGAATAATGAATCTACTAATTCATTATCCTTCACGTACATTGTTTCAAAATCCCTTCTCGATATTTGTAATTTAGTTGTCTTCACTTTTTCCAAACCTTGATAGGTTGTTTGAAGTATATCCCATGCTTGTCTAGACCTTTTTACTATTGCAATCCTTGGTAAAATTCTCCCATGCACTCCTTGGAGGATGAAGAAAAGGGTTTTTGAATCCTTCTTCCTATTATTCTTCAATAAATCCTTCTCTGCTTGAGTTAATGCATTGTATGTTGTTGCATCAACTGGTTCTGGAAAAACATTTTCTACCAGCTCCCATAAATCTTGTGAGCAAAATAATGCCCTCATGGCGATTGCTCAGTAGTCATAGTTATTGCCATTAAATTGTAGAATTTGTGGGTTTTTCAAGCTTGTGCTTGTGCTTTCCATTGTTGGTTGTGTATACCTTGGCTCCTTGAAAAACTGCTATAAAAACCTTTTTGCTCTGCTTAAAAATTTCTTTGAGTAACCTTTGGCTCTGATAGCACGTGCTAGTTTAGACGCATAGAAGAAGATAAAAGGAAAAATAGAGACAAGAGGTAAACAAGGGAAACCAAAAGTAATCTGATATTTCATAGAGAAATAAAACACCCAAAATAAACAGAGTTTTTGATCTTTCATTCACACAAAAACATATAGATTAAACAAAGCTTGAGCTCTTAATATGTTTATCAGAAATAAAACACAAACCCCCTATTTTCTATTCATAGCTCTCTTACATTCTATTCATCTTCACATTCTATTTCACCCACAAAAGACAATACATTTAGCTTCTTGCATAAGCTACGAAAGAGCCCAGCAAAATGAAGGGAAAACCAAAAACATTAATTACATTTAATTTCAATTACTTCTCCAACGTAGGTTAAGATTTGGAGTAGATTTAGCAATAAATTCATAAGCAAAATTATCATGATGGAGTGAAATAAAAAATGTAAAGTAATGGAAGCAGCTGGAGAAAAGTCAAGTTTCACACGAATCAAAGAGTTGAAAAGAAAAATTGACGATAGGAGCATTGAATGTTGCAGTTGGGATTAATTTCCAACACTTCTTCCTTATTTTTCCTCATTTGAAAATTTGGGAGCTTAGGAACCAAATACTTTGAACCATTCTTTCCATTCGTGACCTTCCATTAATTTTTTTTGCTTGTATTCAAATGCATACTTGATTGGGATAGTTCTTGTATATATCTTAATGTTTTGAGCTATTATCGATAAAAGGATAATATTATATTTGAATCTTATTTAGCTAAATCAAAACTAAGCCAAATCCCTGTGGATTTTTTGAAAATACAAATGGTTTTACTCAATCTTCGATTTCGGGACTAAGTCTAAGAAGACATTTTCATTTTTATGCTAATTTTGCATCTCTCCACCGCTTTTCTTGTCTATGTGTGTCACACTTGTAAATCTAGGTTGCAGGCATCACCCAAAATCTCTCTAGGAGACCCCTTAGTAGTAAAACCTTACCTGCATCAATTCAATTCTTATGTGCTCTTATCTCTTAAAATTTTGAAGTTTGTTTTCGATAAACTAAGTTGCATGTTGAATCTTATACCTAGCTCCCACAGCAACATTCAGCTATGTTCTTATAGCCTCAGACTTAAGGTTTATCGAGCGATACATGTTATAGGTTTCATTTATTTTAACCACTTTAGTCACCTTAATACATTGTGACCTACGATTTATGCATTTCTTAGAAATCGACTCAATAGCTAGCCACAAAATGGTAGCAATCGACTTATGCTCAATCCTTCTCATTGTGTGTATGTCTTTAGATCTTTGTGTAGAGCCCCGTTTCCTGGAATGTTCACACTCTTTTTCTCAATATTATATTTGTTTAAGTTCATCACCAGCCCCTCTAGTTTTCCCTCAAGATATTAACGTTCTTGGTGTAGCTCGATATAGTAAGGGGAATTTGCAAACTATAAAATTTCAATATGCTATCAAGGATTCGAAAATAATCGATAGAAGGTAAGTAGTTAATTTTTTCACGTTGAGGAGTCGATCCATGCTTTAATGGCACTGGTAAAATTAACTATCTTGTCTAGGTTTGCACATAGTTGTGAATCATAATTGTTTAGAGGTTTCAAAAAAAAATTATCTGATCCATGTTTGCATTTTCCTTATACATGCATTTTTTTATCTGATCCATGTTTGCATATATATTTTTCCTATGTGAAAGCCAAGATCTGAAACAAACTTGTACAAACCCATAAATAAATAAGATTTGTAAGTATTTCACCATGTAGTTGAATTCATTCAATTAATGTTGCATATTAAATCTCTATCAGTCCCTTATCATAATCTCCCTTTGAATGACCAAAATCACAAACATTAGAATAAAGTTAATCGAGGCAAATTTATAAAATTGTTAAATTTATATTAAAATCTTTACTTCAATAGGTGGAAAGCTCGAATGTATTAATATGATTTATAGGGATTTATTTTCTTTAATTATAGTCATTCTTGTTATCCATGGAAAAATAAATGCATTTAATTATAATCTATTATATGTTTTCAACCTTATCTACTTTTCCAAATCAAAGCATGTAAATTGTTTCACTAGTAGTTAAAATTTACATGCAAATTATGGAATATGATTAGTGGAATGAAATTCAATCCAAGTGGGGCATTTATTGATAGTTGTTTATTTGATAGGTTATAATATTTAATTTAATATTAATAGTTTGATTAGAAATATTTAGTATTGAATGAGAAATTTTTAAAGTTATTTTTTTTCTTAGAATTGATTAACTTTAACTTGTGGTCTAGATAGTTAATAAGTTGTTATGATAGTGATAATTTGGGTTTTAGTAATATGGGGTACTTTTCTTAAGTGTAAATAACACAAAGTTGTTGATTTTATTAATAGGATATCATGTGAAGGATACTATTTAATAGTTCCTTTAATTAATATTAAGCTAGGGAATTAAAAAATTATTACCAACTAATTCTAAAGACTATATAGATTTAGATAGTAACATGCTTAAAGCATTAATCTATGCATATTATGTATCGTGAATCAATTAGAGACCTTATAGAAAGATAAATAAATGATAAACCATACTTTATCTTATTGAAGATCAAGCATATTAACATCATTTCCTCCCTTGCATTATGGTTTATCTTGTATGAAATAAGAAATAGGAACTCTCTCTATAGTCAATATCTGATAATTATTTGCATAAGAATGTAGACTCATAAATAAGTTTATTATTAAAAAATGTTGACCAAATAGCAATGAAGATGAACTGTTATGTTGCTTTATGTGACTAACTTATGCATTATAGAGTGTTCCTAGTTTGTGTTTGAAATTCATGATATCTTTATATGTAGATGTGTCATGCTTCAGTATTCCATTACTCTAATAAGATTCATATTGCTAGTCATCCTTGAGTTGGGTTAGGTATTCTCCTTTCAAGAAGAATTTTGGGAAAGTGAATCACTTTGTGGTAGGGTGGAAATGCGCTCCAACAATATTCTCACCCTTGAGGTGTCGAAGGAGATAAATGTCAAAAGAATCTTGTCAAGAAGGTCCTCAGTTTTGATTCATTGAGTAATCTTTGTGCTCGACCATGTTGAGTTATGCCATGTTATTGGCATATGTACTCTAACTTTATGTCAAAATGTAATTCATTGTCTCTATTATTTATATATTATTCTCATGTCATGTCTTATGTTTGATTATGTGGAATATGTTTAGTTTGTTAATTTTAAGTTATGGAGGATGTTACATTTGGTATTAGACTTTAAGGTTCGGAACTAGGATCTTGAGTTCACTTTTCTCAGTTGCGACACTTAATCGCATGAACCTCCTAAAAGTGCTTAGCGCATGATGCTTAAGCTAGTAGATGTATTGTGTAATAGTGATTCTATTAGTTTTTTGTCACACCTAATAGGAAAGGGGATGATGTTCCTTGCTTTAGAGTTATTAGAAGCAAAAATAATCGCTCTTAGGGTAATATCTTTAGCATATAGACTTGTGTATAGATTTTGATTGTAGGAGTGTGTATGTGTGAGTACTCGATTACCTTTACTATTTTCACAAGGATTCTATGATATGTTTTACTACACAACGTCTTCTTGAAATTTCATTAAGAATTTTCATAGATCTTCCATTTTATAGAAGGAAACTTGCTTTATGTTGAAAATTTGCACAGTATCATAGTATTGGGGTCAAGTGCCTTAAGCATCATAAAGTTATTTATGTATTTATTTATTATAAGAAATAAGTATATGTATGCACGATCTCATAAGAAGAAAACAAATGTATGTAGGCATCATAAGGTTATCAATTACATGAAAAGAGAAGAGTCGGTTAAAAGAGCATATGCATGTCATGTTGACCCAACTTTTGCATGGTGTGCATATTAATATATTGAAGGAAAAAAAATTAGATGATAAGAGCTATGTGTTGCATGTTGATAGTGATGCATTTAAAAAGACTCCTATGCAAGAGAATATTGTTATTGTTGTACTTTCTTGGTGTGCATGGAACCTTGTTCTCGTAAGGATGCATTCATGCATGTATGAATGAAAGTGTTAAAATATATGTAAATTTGACCTAGAAAATCATTGGGGATGAAGATTTATGTCCCTAGATTTCATTATCCATAGTATTTGTGTAAGAACCTATGTGGTTAATACCTTGTATCATCTTAAGGAATTTTATATGGGTCAAGAGTGTTTGTTATATTTTACTTTTATGGCTATAGTTGGTATTAGCCTAAATTGCTTTTTGAGCTATTATGTGTTAAAGAAGATTATACCTCATGTATAACCTTCTATTGTGAAGTGTGATCTTGAGATGACCCTACCCTGCATCATGGGAGTAACTAACTTTAAAATTTAAATTCTAAATCATAATGTTATTGTTTTGGTTAGGCCTAGTGCCTTCGTTATGTTGACCTTGATAAGTATGTGGATATCATTGTATCAAGATTGTGATAGTGAATTGTGATATAAGACTATGTAAGTCCCTTGTGTTGGTAGTTCTTGCATGGTTGAATGATTAGTCATCCCCTATATAAGTTAATGTGCTCTTGTTTGGGAATCATAGTACCCTTGCATGACCATGTAATAGAACAAATCATATGTAATAAATCCTTGAGGTTATAATATTCCAAGTGAATGTAATATATTGAGTGAATCTAAGTTTTGCATATAATGTGAGAATTCCTTTTTCATATGTCTTCTTGCATTACATCAGAATTGAAAATATTTGACATTGTTGGTTCCATGTTGTGTTAAGTGTTTTAACCTATCAAGATCACCATGAATTTAATGATAGAATGTTTGAGGAAGTAGATTGCAAAGAATGTTTTGATCTTGTATTAATATCAAGATTGAATTATATTTTAAAGCTTTGTGAAAAGTGGCATATATGTTGCTATGTATGATGAATGATATGGTATGCATTGTATGAATAATCATGAGAAGATGTAAATTGCTTTATGTGTTTGATGTTAATGTATTTTTTTCATTAATGCAAGATGTTTTAAATTAAGAAAATATTGTCTTCATATATGTGTATATGCTTGATATGCATGAGTGTGAGTGATTGTGGATTTACTTTTCAAGATGGTTGTTGAATGTGGAACAACGGAGACAGATTTCCTATTTTTTGGAAAATTCCAATATCTTTGAGTATATATATATATATATGCATGTAGATGTTATAGGTTACACAAGATTCCCACGTGCCCAAAATATTTTGAGGTAGCTAGGCACTTCATGTACGACCGGTGGATCTTCATGTAGGAAGAACTTTGTGGAAACATAAGCCTCATGGTTGGGTGGAAAAGCACCCAAATCATGATTTCACTTTTTGACTAGCCATGTGTGGATTGATGGTAGTCAACTACTTCATAGATTATGTTTAAATACCATTGCTTGTTTATTACTTTATTATACACCATCATTGGTATAAGTGGTGCGCTTTTGTAAAAGATGTTAATACTTGAATTATGCACTTGCACATGTGAAGATGTAACATGTATGCAGTTATTTCTCATCTTGTGATTATCTCTACTGAATTGATTATTTCTTACCTTTGACTCATGTACATTGGTGTTCTTGATCGCATTTGAGTCTCTATATGAGTATAATGTTAATAATAATAAAATTATTTGTTATTAGTGCGATGTGACGAGAAGGGCATGATGCCTAGGTCACATGAGTTAGAAAAGTGGATCCACAAACTTTTTTGATAATTTGAGAATATACATAGATGATCTATAGACACACATAAGTATCGCTTGTGAAAGGATGCATGTGAATGAATTTTATATATTTTTGCATACATATATATAATCAAGTTGTGATCTAGTTAAAAGTTATTCATATTTGGGATTTGTAGTCTTTTTCCTTACAATATTTTATTTTTCTATGAGGCAATGATATTTGAATGAGCTAAAAATAGTGCAAGTGTGTATAAGAAAAGAAAGGAATGTTGAAGGGGAATAACAAGCAACCTAGTCAACTTATCGAACTACAAGGGTATGGTAAGAACAAGTATACATATGCATGAATATGATTTTGAAGTTATGAAAATGTGCAAAATTGTTTCTATTATTTAAGAATTGAGATTATTAAATCTTAGTTGGATAAAAAGAAATGTTTCAAAGATTTTTTTAATTTGATTTTGATTTTGGGTACTAACATGGACTAAAGTGTAGTATTGTTTCTATGAGTACTACAGAAAGAACAAAACCATCATGAGGGGGAGAACATTGATGGAGAGAGGTAGCCTAGCTTTGTGAAATTGAAAGGTAGTATTGGAATACACACACTCACTTAGAATTTGTTGCATGATTGTTCTAAAAAATGTGCATGTTCTTGCATTATCTTGAGTATTTACAAAATGAAATTAAAAATTGCATTTGGTTATACTTACCATGTCTGGTATGAGTCTTGAAGATGTTGTTTTAGGTATAATAATAAAATTGAATGATGCATCAGGACAATGCATTGTTTAAGGGGGAGGGATGTTACAACCCTTAATATCCTAATTTATTATTATTTAATAATTTAATGGAATTTATATTAATTAACATTAGTAAATAAAATATTTGATAAATATGTTAAAAAAATTTAATTATCATCACATGTTTGAATTATTTAATTGCTCCTAAAATTGAGAAGTGGGAGACATTGATAGTAAAGCAAAAAGAGCAAAGACTATTTTTAGAGTCACAGTTACAGTTAAATCTTTATGTTCTTTTATTCTTTACAAGGGATAAACATAGTTAAATTAAAAGGGGAGCATTATAATAGATTATGAACTTTCATTGATCAACAAAAAAATGAGTGTGCATGCACAAGTAGTGGAGGCTAAAGTTAGGTGATAATGGAAGAAGGATAAATGGCATGATGGAGGATCATCAATTTGGCGATGCCTTTATACAAGAGGCAAAAAAACAAAGCGCTCTATTCTATGATGATCATTTAGGAAAACAAGTTGCCTAGGAAATCTTCTCTCAAACTAAAGCTTTTGGTAATCATCTACAGACATGAAAATATAAAGGTAAGTCCTTATTAATTCCAGTAAGTTTGAAATTGACCTCATTAATATGTATCAACATTGTAAATCATATTTCTATTCTTATGAATTTTGTATTTTTATCTTTTATATACATCTAGAACCGAATTGAGTCTCTTTATTTTTAATCATCTAGGATCTTTCAAACTTAAGACCTGATGTGAGAGTATCAAACCAAAGAAAGTTTTGCTTTATCATCAACTAATTTTACCATATTGTACCTATCAGACCATCAATCTCTTATGTGCCACTTCTTCTTTATTTTTCCTCATTTGAAAATTTGGGAGCTTAGGACCTAAATACTTTGGACCATGCTTTCCATTCACGACCTTCCATAAAAAAAATCTTGAATTCAAATGCATACTCAATTGGGATAGTTCTTGTATCTATCCTAATGTTCTGAGGTATTGTCAATAAGAGAAGAAATTTATATTTGAATCTTATTTAATTCAATCAAAACTAAGTCAGATCCTTGTGGATTATTTGAAATTGTGAAATTTTTTTCTCAATCTTCAATTTTGGGACTAATTCTAAGAAGGAATTCTTATTTTTATGCTAATTCTACATCTCTCTGATGTTTTTCTTGTCATATGTGTGACACACTTGTAAATCTAGGTTGTTGGGATCACCCAAAATATCTCCAAGAGACCCCTTAGTGGTAAAACCTTACCCGTGTCGGTTTAATTCTTATGTGCTTTTATCTCTTAAAATTTTTAAGTCTATTTTTGATAAACTAAGTTGCATGTCATATATTATACCTGATTCGCACATCAACATTCAACTATGTTCTTATAGCCTCAAACTTAAGGTTTTTCGAGCAATGCATGTTACAGGTTTCATTTTTGTTAACCATTTTAGTCACCTTAATCCATTGTGACCTCTAACTTATGCATTACTTAGAAACCAACTCAGTAGCTAGCCACAAAATGGTAGCAATCGACTCATGCTCAATCCTTCTCATTGTGTGTATGTCTTTAGATCTCTATGTAGAGCCCCATTTCTTGGAATGTTCACACTCTTTTTCTTAATATTATATTTGTTTAAGTTCATCACCAGCCTCTCTATTTTTCCCTCAAGAAATTAGCGTTCTTGATGTAGCTCGATAAATTAAGGTGAATCTGCAAGTTACTATAAAATTTCAATATGCTATCAAGGATTCGTAATCGATAGAAGGTAAGCAGTTCATTTTCTTGAGTTAAGGAGTCGATCTATGCTTTAATGGCATTGGGGAAATTAACTATCTTGTTTAGGTCTACGCATAGCTATGAATCACAATTATTTGGAGGTTTCTAACGATTTTTTATCTGATCCATGTCTACATTTTCCTTATATCTACATGCAAGTGCTCTGTGAGGTGACTCCTTATTCCCATCTTATTGATTGTTGTGTATATCTTTTTCCTATGTGAATGCTAAGATCTGAAACAAACTTGTAGATGACTGAAATTTATAAGTATTTCACCATGTAGTTTGTTGATGCCTAAAATTTCTAAGCAAACAGCCTTATGGGAAACTCAGTTAATGGGGGGACCAATTGCACTAAACTGAGTAACCTCTGGGTTTTTTAAAGAAGTCAGCTCCTTCTATAATTTGGGAGGTTTGGAATGGGAAAAGGGAGCAGATATAAAAAATAAAGTTTAATCTAGGGTGATGCGCCAAGAGTTAAGTAAGGGAACAGTAAATCTTCCTTTCAAATGAGATTTAAGGGCTCGTTCAGCAATCTGCATATCTGAAAATAATAGAAAGCATAGATGAAAAACCTAAGAAGTTTACCAAATAACATAACACAACTTCCATACACATTTACTAAACAAGAAGAGTTTAAAACATTATCTGAATCAGCAAATTATATTGAAATTGTAGAAGTTTTGCAGATAAACTACTAAGTACAAGAAACAACACAGTATAATGTTTTATCCATTAACTAAGAAACAGAGAGGCCGAACAATATGGCACAGTCTGTGAGTCTTAATACAATAATCAAAACAATACAAAAGGCCTATAGTATTTTTCACTTCTTTTTGTGATTTTTTTCGAACCGTTTTTCCAAGAGCTGAAGCAATATATATAGATCACCCACCGCCAAAGAGCTAGTTACAAAAAATATTCCAAGGCACCGACAATGATGCTCCGAAGAAATTGCAACAGAAAATATTCCAAAAGATAGAATGCATTCACCTTCGAATAAGATGTGCCCCTCTGCAAATGATGACTGTGGTCCTAGTGTGGAAGCAGCAAAATTCCCATGAAGACACGTGTCACCCGCACATAGAGTTGGTTAGGACACGTGGCACTACGGTGGGGCTTCATATTCATTCTTGTCTTCCTTGCGATCAAATTCCCCATAGAGAAGACACATAGAGAATTCTTTGTTTCAAGCACTAACTATGGGGTCCACTAAAAGGTTACCTGCGGATTGATGCAACGTGGCATGCAGGCGGAGCTCGAAGGAGCAAAGGAGAGAGGGCTCTCCAAGGCCTGCACTGCTGACACATGGAAAACGAGAAGGGCTCGATAGAGAAACAAGGGAAGAAAACTTTCCAAGGAGTGCACAGCAAACATGTGGAGCAAGCGGGTGAAGGTGCTTCAAAAAGGGGCCCAAAGATATTCAAACACATGAGGCACAAGCCAGGGCCGATGCAAAATAAACCATGACCACTCAGAGGGAGCTTAAGGATTTAATCCATAGCTTTTGGTGACTATCAAGGGAATTTCGCCTACGGAATGGGAACCCAAAATTTTTGGTGTGAAGACCAAAGTCTTATCCATTAGGCAACTATCAGAGCTTCAAAAGCATGGTCTGCAAAGGTAACCAATCAGCCTTGGATGGAATCGATAGGGTGTGTAGATTCTCTTGCACCTCATGCAAATTGATTATTTCTTTGAAGGGAAGCTCCATGGAGATCCCAGTCCCCAACTCGAGTTGAAAGAGAAGTCATGTTATTTGATGGGTGGCACCTTCTATGTCTAAAGCATTGGGAGGTTGACTGAAATCTTGAAAGGCAGATAAATCCCACTGCTTTTCCTCAATTTTTGCTGCGATATATTATGTTGTGGCCACTGAATCATCAGAGAGAAAAGGGGAAGGCAAGCCCATTTGAGTCAAATGGGAGAATTGCATCTGCATTTTGTTCATAGTCTAACTCAGTGTTGTTGAGAAATTGCTAGCTTGGA